>CAUYLG010044163.1:0-72661 GCA_963573385.1 Cacajao melanocephalus | reverse complement strand
TTTCCTTTGGCGGACGCCCCTTTCCCACTGAGCTTGGCTTTCCCGGGTTCAGCTGTGCTTACTGTGAAACTCTCAGTCCTCAGCGCTTCCAATTGCTGTTCTCCTTGTGGGGACGGGACCAGCCGAGCCCGACTCAAAGGGTCCCCAGTCGCATATACTCCGCACTGAGAAGCACTGCACCTCACCGGGCGCTGGCAAAACAGCTGCGCCGGCCAAAAGAGTCGTGCTGGCGATCCGTGTGGCTCCTCCGCTGGGAATCTCCCAGTTTGTGGTCCACAGAAATTCGTCTGAAATTGTGGCGTCCACTTGCTCTCTGTGCTTTCACTGGGAACTACAATCCTGAGCTGTTGTTAATCGTCCATCTTGGATCTCTCCGCCCGGGGATGAAGTTTTTTCTGTTTCTTAGTTTTCCTTTGGCGGAGGCCCCTTCCCCGCAGGGCTGGACCTTCCCGGTTCAGCTGTGCTTACTGTGAAACTCTCAGTCCTCAGCGCTTCCAATTGCTGTTCTCCTTGTGGGGATGGGACCAGCTGAGCCGGACTCAAAGGGCACCCCGTCCCGTATACTCCGCACCGAGAAGCACTGCGCCAGCCAAAAAAGTCGCGCTGGCGACCCGTGTGGCTCCTCCACCGGGAATCTCCCAGTCTGTGGGCAACAAAAATTCGTCTGAAAGTGCGGCGTCCACTCGCTCTCTGCGCTTCCACTGGGAGCTGCAATCCTGAGCTGTTGTTAATTGGCCATCTTGGATCTCTCTCCCGATGGTGTACTTTTGAGAGCAAATCACAACTTTAAAGAAAAAATAAGAAAAATTACTTTTAGATTTTACTATAAGAATTTTGTGGGCAACTATAGTTCTGGAAGTACGGTTTGGGGTGGGCATTCCTCAAGCCCCCAGGATCCGAGGTGTGGAGCTGGTAGTGTGTCCACGGAGGTCCGGAGCTTGAAATGTTCTGCTGCATGTGCCCAGTATGCTCACTCCATATGTCTCTGGAGTGAGACAAGACTAGCAGCTCCTCACCTTGCTGTGTGGCCGTGGTCAATTTACTTGGTCTCTCTGAGCTAATTCTATAATTAGTAATGCCGAACTCACATTGCTAATGTATAGGTAGTTGTAAGGATTACATATTGCACACAAAGGGCTTAGCTCAGTGTATGGTACTTAATAAACGATGTGAGCTACCACTCATTTTCTATACAGTATCGGATCATTGTCTTTCCAAATTGTCCACTAGAGGGTGCCAAACACTAGCCTGAAACTTGGAAAACCTGTTGTCCAGATTCCCCGTTCCCCAAACACCCCTTTTGTAAAACATGCTCTCAAAATCCTAAGCATTGATGTCAGAAAAAAGACTTGGCAGACTTCCTATTTGCTTTCCTCTTCACCCTTGACAAGTCCTACACCTAAAATAAAGACGCTCAACTTCAAGGCTTAGTTTAAATCAAGATGTGGCCCCGACTTTAAACCAGCCGCATACGCGGGACAGAGCTGCAGGGGCCACCTGTCCCTGGGGCAGGCAGTTAGGAATGTGTTGTCTGCAGAGAATTTAAACACAAAAACGCAGCTGACTAAAAGTCAGTTTGCTTGTGATATCACCGTGTGCTAGCAACTCTAAATAATGCCAGTGATAAAATACTGTTCTGCAAAAGAAAATCTTTTGCTGTTCAAAGTTCCAAATAATTTCTGCAGATATGATTGCATTTTAGCAATATGTACGAAAGCTTCAATTTGGTACATTTCTTACTTACTGTAAGGTTATTCTTGTAAGGATATTGCCGAGTTTAAAATGAGGAAACTGAGGCCAGCACGAGACAAATTAAATTCTAGTTTATTCAGCTCCTGGGCGAGGTTCTGTGGCCCCAGGGGAGGGGGGGGGCCAGAGAAGTCGCTCCGGGCCGTTCTAGGCATGGGGTTTTATAGGGGGTGAGGGCAATAGATTGGTCAGTGGGGAAACAAAGCATGGGCAATTGCATTGGTCATAGAGAGACTCGACCTGGACTTGGCAAGTTGCCATTGGTCAGGCTCTCCGTGGGATTTTTGAATTTTGGGGCTGAGAGCATGATTTAGTGCTGAGGGTGGGGCTAGGGGTGGAATGCAGGAGTGGGTGTGGGGAGCCCGCATGGAGAAGGCAGATGCTGAGTAGGAGGTCTGGCCTCCTGACAACGGTGTTATCAGGTGCGGAGGGGGTGGGTATTGTCCATCCGGCTCCCCACGAGGCTATTGGCCTTACACCTGACACTGTAACCATCAGGGAAATAAAAACCACCTTAAGCATTTTGAACAGAGGGTATTTAAGCAGTGAATTGGTAACATAGGTGTTTGATAGATAAAGGAACAAAAATGGAGTATCTCGGTAACCCAGATATTAAAAACTCAAGAAGCAGCTGCCATCTCTAGGTCTTCAGGACTGTGGACAGGTAAAACAAAATTACCAGAACCCAGAAGGTTAAAAAGCACCATGGAGTTGGTACACAGACCTCTGAGAACTGGTCCCAAATGGCTACTGCTGTTACCTAGCATCTCTCCAGAGAACTGGTCCTGGAAGCTCTCAAGGATGGGTGAGGCTTTTAGCTGCTACTTACCAATGCAGGAAAAACAGAAATGTGTAGTCCCTTCTCTCCTGCCCTTGCCTTCTATTGGCAAAACTTAAGAGGAAACCATTTGACTAACAGGGAAATGTAGTTTACAGAGTCATAGAGAAAAGCACTGAACGGTAGTTAGGAACTAAGAGCTCATAGGTCAGTAGTTGGCAAAGGCTTCCCATCTCACCCAGAATAAAAGCTAAAATCCCACAGTGATCTGTAGTTTCTATCTAACCCCGTCCCTTGTCACTCTCAATTTCATCTCCTCCTGCTACTGCCACAGAGATGCCTTGCTCCTTCTTGAACACACTAGGCATGTTCTCATCTCACACCCTGAACACTCACTGTTCATTCTGCCTGAAAAGCTCTTCCCTGAGATCTTCATGGCTCACTCTGTCATTTCCTTCCATTCAAACATTACTTTCCCAGAGATGCCTTCCTTGGAGGCCTACAATTTCAACTCATAGTGGCATTTTATTTCCCTCTTCCCTGCTTTCTTTTTTCCATATATATATTTTTCCATATAAATATATATATATATTAGTTTTCTTGAGACAGAATCTCACTCTGTTGCCCAGGCTGGAGTGCAGCGGCGTGATCTTAGCTCACTGCAGCCTCCGCCTCCCAGTTTCAAGACATTATCCTTTCTCAGCCTTCAGAGTGGCTGGGATGACAGGATTGCACCACCACGCCTGACTAATTTTTGTATTTTTAGTAAAGGCAGGGTTTCGCCCTGTTGGCCAGGCTGGTCTCAAATTCTTGGCCTCAGGTGATCCACCCACCTCAGCCAATCCACCCACCTCAGCCTATCAAAGTGCTAGGATTACAGTTATGAGCACCATGCCCGGCCAATATACTATATACTTTATATATTGATCTTATATTGTATGTCTTCTCTAGTGGAATGTGAGTTCCACATGATGGAGACTTTTATTTGTTTTACTCATGGCTGAATTCCAGTGACAGAACAGTGCCTGGCAAATATTTGAAATTCCACAAATATTTTTTGAATTAGTGAAAATCTACTAACACAACCCTATCCTGGTCAACTCTCACCTGGACACATCCAGGAGTCTACTAACTGCTCTCCCTTCATTCGTTCTTATCTCTGCCAATCCATTTTCAATGCTGCTGCTGTAGTGATTTAAATAAAATAATTATACATTAGACTACATTCTATCCCTGCCTCTTTACCTCAGTCATGGCTCCATAGCTAATATTGACTTGTTTAAGTAAACTCTATTCATTCAGGGTTCCTTTAATCATTTAATAATGAAGATTTCTACATATGGCAATTTTTCAACAGTTTTTCACTTGACTTGTGCTTTTAGTGATCTTTTAAAGAAATCTTTGCAAAGTCTCTCATTACCTAATTTGGCTTTTGACACTGTAAAAATCAAGTGGATCATTTAAAATCTGATCTTTTGTATGTAGACATGGGGAAAAGATGTCTGTCTTACTTAACACAAAAGTTATGGTCTTAAAATGTTGCCTGTGAATCAATATACATTTTAAAGTCTAGGTTTATATTTCAAAGTTTATAATAAATTGAATATTCATTCTTTTGGAAAATTCTTTGGGAATAAGATAATAAAATCTCACTTAAGCGCTCATGAAAACAAAACTTGCCTTAATCATAAAATGTAAATGTATATTTTATATTTTGCAAAGTAGATTAAAAGTCGAAAGGGGATCATTGTTTAACAAAATTTCCATCAACTCTTGCCTTACCTCTAAAATAGAATAATATGACCCGTTTTGTCTGTCCAAAACCTATTTCTGTGGTCTCTGTAAAAGCTGTATGCTTGCAGAAATGAAAAGGTTGATTTAGTCTGATGGAACAATAAGATGCAGCAAGAATCTGGGCAACAGTTGAGCCTGCCTGCCTGGTTGTTTTTCTTTATTCTGAACTACCATATCGCTTGAGCTTTGCTTATGCCAAGCTGGTGGTTGGATGTGTGTGCCTTCTCTTAGTGAATTGTAACAGCCTGGAGGTCAAGATTTTACTTACTTTGTGCCCCACAGAAGGCTTTGCATGGGGTAGGTACTGAAATTGTTTGTTACGAATAGTTTAAAAATTGGACACAGACAAAAGTAAGTGAAGCAATTCTATTAACACATCAATGGAAATTTTAAAGCTAAATTCAAGTCCTCAGATTCAATGCAAAGAATGAACAGCCAGATTTATCAATTATGTAAAATTTGGTGTTCTGTACAATGAATTGGGCAGATAGCCATAGACTATGTGTATGTGTGTAATGGTTCAAGCTAAGTTGAAGGGACGGGTTTTGATAATTTTCAAACAATGCTGGCTTTTTTTTAAAACAACATAGAAATTATTGTCCTGCTTCAAACAATACATTTGAATATAAATGCATGCATATTCATTTCCTACCTTCAGCTTCTCCCGCAGGTCTGGGGTCCTAAAACATTGCACGACTGTGTTTTTCTCCAGTTCATGCTTCTCTACCTTTCTTCCTTTGGAGCATCTGTTATGCAACGTATTGAAAAGCAAATTGCCTGTTTTGGAAAGGGTGATTTCTTTTTGAGGCCATCTTAATCTCCAAGGAAAATGTAGAGACACACAAAAATATGCACAAACAGCTGCAGTACAGGTTGTCGTTAGTGAAACCAAACCATTTTTTTAAAATATATTTGGAAATGTGAGTGAAGTTACTTTTTATAAAACTTCCCTGCTGTTCTCACAGCACAGCGTGCAGCCCTATGAGGCTGAATATGCTATATTTTCACACAAACTTTTCTTAAAATGGGTCAGTATTGATAGTGTAATCTTTACAAAATATGCCTCTGATGAAAATAAATCCTCCACTTTTAATAGCAGGGTTGTAAAAAAAAATACAGCACAAGGCAACTTGTTTGAAATACCTTACTGCCGAAACATGTAAGAATATACTTACTCTTTAATCTCAGAATGACTTTCACTGGTTTATCTTTAATGTAATTATTTTTAGCCCTCATGATTTAACTTTGGCTTCATGTGATCCATCTGGTTGGATAAGAGCCAATACTTATATGTTTCTTTCAGGTTTACTGAGTGCTTACATAAATATTATCTGGCAAAGTAGGTATTTCTCTTATCTCCATTTCACAAACATTTGGTGATTGCTTTTGCAGATGTTACCCAAAGATGTTACGGTAAACTCTAAAAATTCAAAAAGCTTAGTCTACCTAATTGTTCTTTTTTATGAAGTGTCAGACACTAGTTTATGGTAAATTTATTCCATTGTATTTTTGTAAACCAATTAAAGTGGAGTGACATAATAATAATAATAATAAATCTAGCTTATGTCTAAACATGTTACAATACCATTTCATCATTGAAAAGATGTTGTTGAGAATTATATCTGGCTACCTGTAGCTATGGTCTAAAAAAGAGACAAGTAGCTTTGTCTCATGTTAAAGAAATCTGAAAGCAGGCAGCTCAGGGTGAGGAAACCATGCTATATATATAGTGTATTATTTATCAGGGAACTACATGTTCCTTTCTGCTCTGCCATTCCCAGCACACATGGTTTCCATTTCCAGGGCACAGGGTGTTTTTCAGAGCTCCAGCCATCGTGACATCATTTTCTTTCAGGATGCAGAAGAAAGAGAAAGAAAAGCCAAAAGGTTTCTTCAGAAGTCCCGCCCAGTGATTGTTCTATCTATATCTCAGTGAACATTCTAGTTGTCAGGAGACAGGGCAAGAGTAGACTCCTGGATGGCTCATGATTGCATGGCTAAGACTGGGGATTTGTTATTGGAAAAGAAAGAATGAATGGGTTGGGCAACGCAATTGCTGTTTTTGTCACTTTTCCATAAAGGATTTCTCTACTTTTAAGAACAGAATCTATTGAATCCTCCAAACTATTACCCCACATATTAAAAAAAAAAAAGTCCCACTAATAGTTTAAAGAGTAGCCTTGGTTGAATAAAAATATAATAAGAGAAAACAAAATTAAGATAAGAAAGTGAAGGTGACAGTTGAAAATGGAAAAGTATCTACCCTAGATCAGAGACTATATAATAGCAGTACAAAATGAACTCGAATTCAGTAAGAATCTATGCTACTCCTCTATAGGAATTACTTCCTGTAAGTATCTTGGGACCGTTAAGGAAGTATGCTTAAATTATGACTATTGCTCTCTGGGGTTCTGAGAGCTAGAAGGAATCAAAACATCCAGAGTCTTACACATCCTCATCATGAGCATAACTTAAAATATAAAATTCATTAGACTGCTGAAATCAGACAGTGAATTATTAAAAATAAAATTAATTCGTAATCTCAAAATTTACATTATAAACATTAAAATGTGCTGGAGCACATTAATAATTCAGTGCTGGTAAATTAAACAAAAGCAAGATAGGATTTAATATACAATTTTATTAAGAACTGCCTATGGATAATTATATAAACATTCCCTTACACTACTTGGAGAAAATAAGTGGCAAAAACATTCAGAAAAGCTAAATAACGCATTTTGGTCATATGTATGTGGTATATAAATATATAGAAAAAGTAATAAAGTAACCACATTCTTTAACCTGATAATTCTACTTCTGGATATCTATATTTTTGAAAAAAGATGGATTCTAAATCCTGGGGAAAAGAAGTTTGATGCACAATCTTTATGGCAGCAGGATTTAGAAGTAAAAAATGGAAAATAGCTAGCTGTTCAACACAGGATAATAACTTAGGTAACTAGTGATATGTTCACTTACTGAAAACAGCGTGGTTAATCAAGTAACTGAACAGGTAAGAAAAGGTAACAAGAGAACTGTAAGATATCACAGAGGTACCAACTCCTGGGAGCATCTATGGTTCCTGGGGCTGGGGGAGAAAAAGGAAGAGATTGAAGTTAAAACTTAGCGGTGGCACACACTTACAATCCCAGCACTTTGGGAGGCCAAGGCGGGTGGAACATGAAGTCAGGAGATGGAGACCATCCTGGCCAACATGGAGAAACCCTGTCTCTACTAAAAATACAAAAAAATTAGCTGGGCTTGGTGGCAGGTGCCTGTAATCCCAGCTACTTGGGAGGCTGAGGCAGGAGAATTTCTTGAATCCGGCAGGCGGAGGCCGCAGTGAGCAGAGATCAGGCCACTGCACTCCAGCCTGGGCGACAGAGCAAGACTCTGTCCCAAAACAAACAAACAAAAAAAGTAACTTAGCACCTTCAGGGAGGATCCCTGTGGACCTGTAGCCTAGACATCTGAAAAGTCAGTCCCTGGCTGAGACTGATGTTTCTGAGATGGTGTGTGATGAAGCTGGTTCTGTTAAGAGTTGGAACAACTGCAAATGGCATTCACCCACTGATCTGGCAGGGTGCTATTTGTAGGGTGAAAGAAGCATCTCTGGAGTGATGTTCAGAACACAGGAAGTAGATAGCACATGGGCCGGGCACGGTGGCTCACACCTGTAATCGCAGCACTTTGGGAGGCTGAGGCAGGTGGATCACGAGGTTAGGAGTTCCAGATCAGCCTGGCCAATATGGTGAAACCCCATCTCTACTAAAAATACAAAAAAACTAGCCGAGGTGGCACGTGCCTGTAGTCCCAGCTACTCAGGAAGCTGAGGCAGGAGAATTGCTTGAACCCAGGAGGCGGAGGTTGCAGTGAACTGAGATTGTGTTGTGCACACTGCACTACAGCCTGGGCAATAGAGGGAGATACCATCTCAAAAAATAAAGAAAAAGAAAAAAGAAAATAAAAGAAAGATAGAAGGCACAAAGGAAGGAATTCTGTCCCTTCCTTTTCCTGTAGAGCTCGACTTTCCCTGAAGCATCCCCTCTAGGCAGACTCTAACAGGGAACCAGCTGTCGCAGCAGAAACTCCTAGCTCCTCCCCGGCACTCCTAACAGCAGGAGGTCTTTTTAGGCTGTGCTTGGCCCATCTGGGTGCCTACCTTCTCTATCATCAGGTCATAGGGCTTCTGGAAAATCAAGAGTGAGTTAGGGGTGAAAGGGAGTTCCCCGCTGCTGCAGGGCTGAATAGGAGCCTATGCCTTGCTCAGTGGGCAAGGGCCACCTTGGCTAAGGTGCCACAGAACAGGTACCCAGTACTGACTAAAGAGAGGGGAGCCTGTTCCCAGCCCTCCATGGTGTCAATGGGGCTTTGCCCACAGGTGCAACTGCCTGCTGCAGGGTGGACAAGGCACTGCCCACCACGGGGGCCTCCTGCTCATTGTCACCATCAACAGTGGGCTGTCTCTCTTTTGACTGTGCCGGATCCAGTAGTCTACAGAGTCCCAGACCCACCACAGCAAAGCTGAGTATAGGAGGCTGGTTTGGAGGTGAGAAACAATAACTTAAAGGCACAGCCTTACTTATTGCCTGTCTCTATCTAGGAAATAGACTCTTTAGGGACACAGTAGCTCCAGTTCTTATAATAGGGCCTGACCCATGGCAGGTACTCCATAGGTATTGTTGAATCAATGAAAACAAACTCTGTTATTGAAGGAGGGATTAAATTGTGGAAAAAATTAGGGGATCTTTATTTCTGCCTTTGGAGTTTTCCTAATTCAGAAATTCTTTTAACAAATGAAAGGTGCAACCAAGGGAACGCCTCTCCTCTTAGTGTTTCCTGTTCTACTTTTTCTTAATTATGTGTGGCTTTAACAAGTTGCTTAACCTTAGGGACCCCAGTTTTATAATCCTGAAAATAGAAATAGCATTTACTTTTTTTGTGAGATGGAGTCTTACTCTGTAGCCCAGGCTGAAGTGCAGAGGTGCAATCTCGGCTCATTGCAACCTCCACCTCTAGGGTTCAAGCATTTCTCCTGCCTCAGCCTCCCGAGTAGCTGGGAATACAGGTGCACGCCACCACATCCAGCTAATTTTTGTATTTTTATTAGAGACACAGTTTCTCCATGTTGTCCAGGCTGGTCTCAAACTCCTGACCTCAGGTGATCCACCCACCCCAGCTCCCAAAGTGCTGGGATTTCAGCCATGAGCCACTGAGCCTGGCTGGAAATAGCATTTACTTTAGGGTGTTTTTGTAAAGATTAGTGTGATAATATGTACAGAACATCTTATGTTCATGGAGGGCACACATTTGTTCAATGAATTGTACTGCTGAGATCACAAATTACATTTCTTCACCCTTCAACCATTGTGCATCTGGCGTTATTTCCAAGTAGGTATGATTTCTGAATAATAATAGAAACTAACACTTCTTGAGCATGTCTGATTTGTGCCAAGCACCACTGTAAGTGTTTTACCTATATTAACTCAATAATTCTCCGAAAACTTTGTGAGGTAGATGCTTTTATTTTTCCAATTTTACTAAAGAGGAAATCAAGGCACGGAAAGTTAAAAAAAAAACTAACTTTAGGTCACATAGGTAGAGCTAGGATTTGAACCCAAGCAATCTGGCTCCAGAGTCTTAGCCACTGGTACAGTGATTCTTTAATAGGACTACTGATAACTGTATTCTTAATACTAACTATTCTGAGTCTCCTGGGTATTTACCGCACTGTCTTGTGTAATTATTAATAAGCTCTTTACCCAATTCAGCCAAAATTCCTAAGGAGAATCATTGACTTAGAAAAACCACATCTGACTGAATTGAGCACACCAAGAATGAGGAAGAGAGATGGTGTCTCCTTTCACAAGGGTATCTGGACAGAGCTTAAATTGTCAATCTAATTATAAACTGTTATTCCCCTATTATGGAAAAACCCTGTAATTGGATACTAGAAAACTCTCTGTAAAAGCTTGTCCTTCAGGCAAGGCTTAATACTGGTCTCAGAAGCCCAGCTAAATATGTTTTAAAAATTTGGTTATCCTTAAAAATACTGAAGGGAAATACTTCACATTAATGCAGTTGTCTTTGGATGGTAACTTAATAGGTAATATTTCTTCTTTTTCTTTTTTAAAACTCTTTTGTTCAAAATTTTTCTTAAGAGGAAGAATTGCTATAAAAACAATGTATTTCTTAAGTATAAGAAAACATTTCTACAAAAAGTAGAAATTTTAGATAAGTAAAAATAAAATGAATTATACATAATTAACTACACCATTGCACGTTAAAAATCTGCTATACGTTCTAAATTTTTCCAATGTAAGGATACTCATAAATTGTGTGAGTCTGTATAAAAGATGGAATCATATTCATCATGTTGCTTTCTATTTAATTGTGCTTTTAACTTATAAGAATACGGTGAATATACTTCTCTATGAATAAATGCACATGTATATCACATTTTGCAATATATTTACTGTTATTAACATATTATAATTTTTTTTTTTGAGATGGAGTCTCACTCTGTCTCCAGGGCTGGAGTGCAGTGGCGTAATCTCGGCTCACTGCCACCTCCGCCTCCTGGATTCAAGTGATTCTCCTGCCTCAGCCTCCCGAGAAAATGGGATTACGGGCTCCCAGGCTCCTGGGATTACAGTCCACCAGTTAATTTTTTGTATTTTTGGTAGAGATGGGGTTTCACCGTGTTGGCCAGGCTGGTCTTGAACTCCTGACCTCATGATTTGCCCGCCTTGGCCTCCCAGAGTACTAGGATTACAAGCATGAGCCACCGCGCCCGGCTAACATAATTTTTAACAATTCCTCTCTTATTGGATATTTAGGTGGGTTTTATTTTATAGCTATCATAGCCCTAAATTTATACATTTGTTTCTCACTTCTCTTACTAGTCTCTCAGGATAAATTCCAAGAGTGGAATTTCTAGGTCACATTTAAAACTCTCAGTTTTAAAATGCATATTGACTAATTGTCTTCCAGTAAAGTTGCTGCAAATTATTCTTCTACCAGCACTGCCTTAGAATTCCTGTTTCCTTAGAGACATGCGATGTTCTTTATTGTCTTTGTCAGTAAGTCAAGATAAATCTTTAGTCTTTATTGTTTATTTCTTTGATAACTGCTTCATGCGCTCTTGTCATTTGTGTGTCTTCTGTGAATTGCCTGTTTTTGTCTTTTGCCCATTTTATTTATTGAATTGCTTTTTGTAAACACATTTGTTCATGCCTTTAATCCTAGCACTTTGTGATGTAGAGGTGGGTGGATCACCAGGTCAAGAGATAGAGACCATCCTGGCCAACATGGTGAAACCTCGTCTCTACTAAAAATACACAAATTTGCTGGGAGTGGTAACTTAACATGCACCTGTAGTCCGAGCTACTCGGGAGGCTGAGGCAGGAGAATTGCTTGAACCTGGGAGGTGGAGGTTGCAGTGAGCAGAGATTGTGCCACTGCACTCCAGCCTGGGGAAAGAGCGAGACTCTGTCTCAAAAAAAAATTATTTTCAAATATTTTTCATATATTTCAAAAGCTTTTACACCAGCTGATGAATTAATTATATTAAAATTCTTATTTATGTTTATTCCACACATTACATTTTAAAGGATAAATCAAATACATATCCAGTCCTGGAGTAGACTCAATGCCTAAGCAGAGATAAGGGTGTCTTGGCACCAATGTTGCAGGAAAAGACAGTGCTGGGCTCATGAGAGACTCTCAGGAAGAAATGCCAAGAATTCAATCTGAGTGAGAACTATTCTCTTGGGCACAGTGAAAACTTCTCCCAACCATAGTTTCTTCATAAAACAAAACTAAAGATTAATATCAAACTCCACAATGTATCCTTCCCAGTTCCTCTCTGCCTGGTTAGGCTTATTCACCCCTTAGATCTCAGCTCAAGCACCATTTCCTCAAGGAAGTTTTCCCTGACCTTGTCTACTAGGTCAAACCTCCTTATTTTATGTTCCTGAGACAGTGTAGTTCTTTGCAGTACTTCTCACCATTGTGATTTTACATTTATTTACCTGGTTGTTTGATTCCTACCTCTCTCATTCATTTGAATGGATTCTCCCTGAGGCCAGAAACTTGTCTGATTTTGCAGCTCTTCATCATCTCTCAGCCTGCCACAAAGGAAATGAATGACAAAGATTTGTTAGACAAATTGTATGTGAAAATGCACTTTTATTACAATTAATATCCAAAAAGAGTGAGTTCACCCATTCTACATGAATACTTTCGACATTCTCATGAAGCAATAATTTAAAGAGCCACTTCAGATACTATTACACAGAAAAATCTAAACTTGGGAGATCATAATTAAACAGCAAAATAAATACTGTTGCCCTAAGTGAATGGAACATATTTTTCCACCTAAAATTCTCAGCAAACAAGGTCTGTTTAAATAGACCTTTCCATTAAATCCCTGATATTGTAACTTAAAAAATACCATTGAATTGATCCATAGAAACATAAAGATCTTTTTAAAAAATCCTGTGTACCTGTGTAGTCTAATACAATAGCCACTAGCACCTGTGACTGTTGGCCAGTTAAAGGTTTGTTAGTCCGAACTAATACATGCTGTACTTTTAAGATATACACCAGATTTCAAAGACTTATTATAAAAAAATGAAAATATCTCATTATTTTAAAATATATATGTTTAAATAATTATATTTTGGATTTATGGAGTTAAAGTATATCATTAAGATTAATTCCACCTGTTTCTTTTTCCCATTTTATTATTTCTAGAATATTTAGAGTTAGTATTTAACTCACATTATATTTCCATTGGGTAGTGCAGCTCTTTGGTATAACTCACAGGCGCAAAAATCTCTACCTTGCTAAAATTTGTTTCACACCACACTCACCTATTGAAAACTGGGAAAGCTGACAAAGAAATATTTGAGTAACAACAATTTGTTACAAGAATCTGAGTATGAAAACTTACTCAATGAAAATTCTCAAGTCTCCACAGCATTCATTTTCTCTTATTTTTACCCATAAATTAACACATTCATTTATTAACTTTCTAAGGTCAAAGAAACAAGAAATGTTGAGAAAGGTGACCAACAACTTGAACACTTAAATCCTAGAATTCAAACTCTTAATCCTTCACATCTTATTAGCTGACGACCTTGATAACAAGGTAATAAAAATACCATGGAAAGATAGAACAACAAAGCTAAGCTGTTAGGGGCTGCATAGTGCTCATAGTTCAGAAACAAGAAGACTTTCCAACATAGTTCAGAATAGTCATTGGTGTTAGAAAGAATTAAGTGATTGATCATAGGACATGCTCCATTTTAAAAAAACAGATAGTGACATCATGTCATAGGAAGAGTTCTATACAAAATGGTGAAAATAAAATACTGCAATTCAGTAATTTTGTTTACTAAGAATAGCTTATTCTTCCAAGATAAAGGGGAAAATAGTGATACATGGGGAGAGGTAATAGCAGATGAGAAAGAAGAGGGTTTTGCTCTGGCTAGTCAAGACTATTACTAAGGAGCTCCCTTTAAATATTAGCCCTCTTTTGTTGAACATCATATGCATTTTTAGGACAAGCATGTGTTAGATTAACACAGTGCTGTAAAATAATGTCTTCATATTGATAGCAGCTATTACAACCCACCTATTAGTAGGAAAATGTTCTTCCCTGCCCCCTGAGTCAAATACCATCTTCCATGCGCTTTTGTGACAAGATCTTAATGGAGCCTTTGGATTATTATACACTTTGGCCTAAGCGAGTGAATGACCGCTAGGTCTGTTCACTGACTTCAAATCACATGTTATCAGTGAAACCTTCGCTGCTGGGTTTCCTTTCATTGTATCTCCAGGCTGACAGTTTCCTGTCAATGTCCTTAGAACGGAGAATATACTGAAAACTAGGGTCAGCCACTCAGCTGCTAACGCTACACTCTGGCTTTGGAAGATAAAGTGATTTTTATTTTGTTTTGTTTCAAAATATTTTTTTTTCTTTTTTTTAAACCTAACATTAGATTTTTCTGTGATTTGTTTCTTGTTAAAAATTAGCAAGTTAAATTTTAAACGATATATAGCAATGTCTAAAGATTTACCAACGAAAAACAAATTAATTTCTTAATGTGCACATTATGCCTTATTCAAGAATTTGCATGCTCTGTCCAGCATACAGTCTTTGAGACTGCATAGAGTAGGAGCAACTAAAATTTGAATACAAACCTGGTAAAATGATAACTCATGAAAAGCTACTAATTTATGTGTGATGATTATTAATAGAAACTAATTTTTTTAAAGTCTAAAGTGTATTTATTAGAATTATAATGCAACAGCTTTCAGACTTTGTGTTCACAAGCTTGTTTTTTTCTTTCTTATTTCTCTTTTAGTTTTGAAAACATAATTGAGTTACTATTTTGAGCACGTTGGGGAAAATAAGCATATCAATAAATAAAAGAAGGCAAACAAATCCCTAGACATAAATATCAAGAAAGGAAGACATTAACTGTCCCAAGTGGCCAGATAACAGTTAGCACAGCTGCTTGGAAGTGTGACAATCATCCTTGCCCTTCAGGCTCATCACATTATTAGTATTATTATAATGGCCAAGGTGTGAAGGATTAGGATAACCAGTTCTCAATAATTAGCAGTATACAACCTGTTTGGACTGGAATGACAGAAGGAAGCAGAGCTTCTTAGATGGTGGGGGCAGAGGGGAGGGAATGGGATGAAGTAGGCAGTAGCAGAAATAAGTAACTGCTTATTACTGAAAAGCTTTGTTATTGTGGTGTTGTCATTGCTACCACTTAGGTGAGCTCCAGGCCATGTTTCCTGCTCCATGAGGAGAGAGCTGTTCTCATGAGCAGGGGAATCAACTGATAGTAGCAAAAAATTAAAAAAAAAAATCTAGAGGCAAAAGAGCCAGTCATTTTATGCAGTCATGTGGTAAAGAATGTCCTTAATCAACATCTCCAAATTAATTGGCAATAGGCAAAATCACAGCACTGGATTTGAACACAGGTAAATTAACATAATTTTGACAGGTACAAGAAAGGGATCTACCCAGAGAGATAGAGCAAGTCTGTACTGGGGTCTCTGAATAAGTTTAAACCAAGGAAATGGTACTGTAATATAAAAAGAAAAGAGAACAATTGGTACTCAATGGAGTTCTAAAGAAAACACTTCCTACTTTTGGTTTGAGTTCAGAATAAGACCCTGAGAAGGACTAAGACAGAAGAGAGAATTTAAAAGTTGTGTAGTTGTTCTCAAATTGGTTTTGATACGATGATTTTGTCTTTTTTGTTTAATATTTGGTTGGCTGATGTTTTAAACAGAGCAAGTCATTCTATTTCCTCACTGATTGAATGCCATTTGAACTACTTTTGGCTTCTAAATGGAAATTTCTGATTCTCTTGCAATTATCCACACTAGCGTGATTTTTCTTTCTCTTTGCAAGTTCCAGGGTCCCTGACTCTCTGTTATATGCACTCCAGGGACAGATGGCAGAGGAAGACACCACCTGTCTGACAAAAGGCATTACCTGGCTGGTGCTCTGAGTGTCATGCTGAGTAGAGTAGCCATCACGGAGAAAGGCTCAGTTGTTATATAATTGTACATTCAGGCACCTAATTGTATTTAGTTTTGCCTTTAATCACTTATACTTTTTAATTTGCCTTATATTTTAAAATTTGATGTGTATGTCTCTGCAAACTATGAACTCCTGGAAGACAAAGACAGCATCATGTTTCTTTCAGAGCCTCCAAATAACAAGAAATACAAGATAATTAAATAAATATTTGATAAATTACATTAAACACTGGACTATAATCTTGATGAGGGCAGGTGCTGTGACCATTTTATTCAGCACGATATTTCTAATGCTTACCATTATTCCTGGTCCATCGCTAACTGCTTCACGAATATTTGTTTAATAGATGAATAAATAACTTCTTTAAATTGTAAGTTGAATTTTCAGCTAAGGTTGAGGTTGTGGTGAGGAGAAAGAAGAGTGGAGGGGAAGGCCGGGCGCGGTGGCTCATGCCTGTCATCCCAGCACTTTGGGAGGCCGAGGAGGGCAGATCACGAAGTCAAGAGATTGAGACCAACTTGGCCAACATGGTGAAACCCCGTCTCTACTAAAAATACAAGAATTAGCTGGGTGTGGTGGTGCGTGCCTGTAGTACCAGCTACTTGGGAGGCTGAGGCAGGAGAATTGCTTGAACCTGGGAGGGGGAGGTTGCAGTGAGCCAAGATCGCACCACTGCACTCCAGCCTGGTGCCTGGCGACAGAGCGAGACTCTGTCTCAAAAATAAATAAATAAATGAAAGAAGAGTGGAGGGGGAACACTCTCTGTTCTTGGATCACATGAGGACCAGCTTTTCTGAGTTGATTTTCTCTACCTTATTGGCCTATGGTCAAAAATAAGGGCAGACTCCAGGAAGCTTGCATGAGATCTATCTGTTTCAAAATCCTCAGAACTGGGATATATGCCACCACTCACTGCCCCATTCCCAATTCCCAATTATTTCACCAAAGGATGGACTTGGGCTAAACATCTCCCTTTGTTTTGGTCAGGAGGATCAGCTTATATTTTCTGGTCAAGCAATATTGTCATTTATGAAATTTAAAATGTGCAATTTTGATCATTTTATATTTTCAGCATGAGGAAAAAATTTTCTCTGTAACATTCTTCACAAGGACAGTTACCGCTCATGAATACATAAGGACATAGATTCATACACAAGGCACATAGGTTTTACCCACAATTTGTTAGTTCTACTATTTCCACATATATTTAGTCTGATACTGTTTTCACACATTTTAGATTAGAGATCAAAATCAGGTGCCATGCCTTAGGCATTTTTATATCTCCTGCCTGGCACAACATGTGTTCATTAGTATTTGTTAAATGTGTGAATGAATGTATGAGTGAATGGTCATTTTATTTTCTCTTACTATTACCATAGTTTCCTTACCCCTTGAGAGGAGTTGCTATTTTTCCGAATATATGCATTTCTCCTCTGATTCATGTTCCTGTCTTGTATTTTAAGACTTTATGCTGAGAAATTCTAATTGCCTATATCATAACGTTGATTTGGCTACTCAGAACCTTCTTAACCTTGGTTTGTTACAGCAAGTTCCCAGCTTTCCCGGCAAGTTCCCAGATACACGATTGCCTCATAAAAATTAGAACAAAATATACAGAAAGGACATTTTACATAGACCCCTGGTTTGGACTTTTTTTCATCTTTTCCTCTCTCTACCAACAGTACTTGGAAACAAGTACTGCGTTTACAACTTAGTAAAGTATTGAGTTTACAACTTAGGTCTCTTGAACAATTTTTTTTTATTACCGGAAAGATAACATTTTAAATAACTGTGTCCTTTAAAACACTGCTGTTGTTTTTCTTCACAGTAGTTAGGATAAAGTAGTGCTGGAGTTTCCCTCTAATTTTTACAAGGAATTAGAACCAATTAATTGATTTGGGACATTCTCAACAAGGTCCTAATAAGAAATTCTCTGATTCTAGTACTTTTCCCTCTAACACTCCCAGACCCTCCTATGAAATCCTTGGAATTTTTTTTTCCAGAAATCTTATATTTTTCATTCTAATGTACAAATCTAACTTTTGGAGGTAGTTTTTGAATACACTCCTTTCTGTTTTTTTCAGTTATAAAAAGAGGAGATGAAATAATTCATCTGCAATAAAAACACTGAAAACTTTCACAGAATTGGGAATAGGTACTGTAGCTAGAAAGTTGAAAAAAAAAAAAGCAAGCTGTTGAATGGTTATTTTAAATTACAATTTGACTTTACCTGTAGATAAAAGTGAAAAAAAAAAAGCTTAGTGTGACTATGATCATCTAATATAGTTGGAAATATATTTAGATTTTTAAAATAGCTAACAAATTGTGGGTGAAACCTATGTGCCTTGTGTATGAATCGAAGTCCTTATGTATTTATGAGCAGTAACTGTCCTTGCAAAGAATGTTACAGAGAATGTTACAGAGAAAATATGTTTAGGAATTCATTTAAGAAATATAACTAAAAATAATGAATATCGATGCATTAAAAAAATAAATGCTCTTAACTTCTGAGTTTACAACTTAGGTCTCTTATAACAATTGTTTTTTATTACCAGAAAGATAACATTTTAAATAATTGTGCCCTTTAAAACATTGCTATTGTTTTTCTTCACAGTGCTTAAGATAAGCTTGTGTGGGAGTTTCCCCCTGATTTTTACAAGTAATTAGAACCAATTAATTGATTTGGGAAATTCTCAACAAGGTGCTATTATGAAATTTTCTGATTCTAGTACTTTTCCCTCTAAGACTCCTAGATCCTCCTATGAAATTCTTGGATTTTTTTTTTTCAGAAACCTTTTATACTTTTCATCCTAATCTACAAATCTAACTTTTGGAGGTAATTTTTGAATACACTCTTTTCTATTTTCCAGTTATAACAAGAGGAGATGAAATAATTCACCTGGAATAAAAGCACTGAGAATTTTCACATAGGTGAAACTTGGCCTTGGTGTCTAGGCTTGTCCCTTCCATCTGGCCCTGTCCTCTAGGTCTATGTCAAGTCAAAGGGCCTCGTTCTCGGAGCTGGTTCTTTTTTTTTTTTTTTTTTTGATATGGAGTCTTGCTTTGTCGCAGGCGCCAGGCTGGAGTGCAGTGACAAAATCTCGGCTCACTGCAATCTCCACTCCCTGGGTTCAAGCAATTCTCCTGCCTCAGCCTCCTGAGTAGCTGAGACTACAGGTACACGCCACCATGCCCAGCTAATTTTTTTGTATTTTTTGGTAGAGACGGGGTTTCACCATGTTGGCCAGGGTGGTCTCGATCTCTTGACCTTGTGATCCGCCCACCTAGGCCTCCCAAAGTGCTGGGATTACAGGCGTGAGCCATCATGTCCGGACTTCGGAGCTGCTTCTTAATTGGTATGGAAAAGATGCTGGTTGGTAACTTAAATTGTATTATTCTTGGCAACATTTTGTATCACAAAATTTGTAAACAACATCCTTGAAAATTCAGAATAAGTGACTGTTCATCATGGAATTTAAGAGGGCAATACTGTAAGCATCCTACAATAGCCATCTGCCCCAGATCCTAGGAACAAACACTTTAGGAAGTATTGGGTAGGTGACATGGTTTTCTTAAGCTTTCAGTTATAAGAAATATAAGCTCTGGGAATCTAATGTATGGCATGATGATTACAATTACTATCTTGTGTACTTGAAATTTCTAAGAGAGTAGATCCTAAGCATTCTCACAACCAAAAAAGGTAACTATTTGAGGTGATGAATGTGATAAAACTTACTGTGGTAATCATTGTCTTTCTCTGTATATATATCACATTGTACACATTTATTTGTTTATTTATTTATTTATCTTTGAGACTGTGTCATTCAGTCATCCAGGCTGGAGTGCAGTTGCGTGATCTCGGTTCACTGCAACCTCCGTCTCCCAGATTCAAGTGATTCTCTTGTCTCAGCCTCCAGAGTCGCTAGGATTACAGGTGTGCACCACCATACCCAGCTAACTTTTGTATTTTTGTGGAGATGAGATTTCAGCATGTTGGCCAGGCTGGTCTAGAACTCCTGACATCAAGTGATTCACCTGCTTCAGCTTCCCAAAGTGCTGCAATTACAGACATGAGTCACCACACCCAGCCCTGTACACTTGAAATATACACATTTTTCGTTTGTCAACTATACTTCAATAAACTGGAAAAAAACACAATTTTTTGCAGCAGTCACAACATACAGGGATCAGATAATAGATAACTTTCTCTACTATTTAGCCAAAAGTAAACAACAACAACAACAAAAACACCCCAAATCCTGCACATTGCTTGCAAATATGTCTCAAGATCTTCAGTGGGTGGTTTTGTGTATATACAGGAACAGGGTAGATGGGTCATAAGGAAAGCAAGAATGAGGAAAGGATTTGGTGGTATTTGTATACATCTACAGAAAGAAGTCAGCTATCAGACTCTAGATACCCAGACAATTTTCTAATGAAGGAGAGGTGTGGTATGACAAATGGCTCTGACCTCCGCACAGCGACCACTAAGATTCACTGATTCCGCAACTGTAGAATCAACCCCAGACTAAGTTACCTAAGGATAAAACCTCAAATCTTCCACGCTAAAATCACCTTTAAGAACACAAGCTCTTTAAAAAAATCATATTATTTTAAGAGGTAAGTTTTCTAAAATATTTTTATAACTATTTTATAATTTGTGTATGTCTGTGTATGCACATTTGTAGATTTTTAATTTGTAGGTACTCTTTATTTTCATTTTTTCATAAAAAAACCTTCTAATATTTATAAATAAATATAGTAATGAAAAATGGTTATCAGCATTAACAATAAATACAGTTTGTATGAAACTCAACATTAAAATAGCTAATCTTTGGAATTCTGTGTTGTAATGTGGAGAAATAAAGACGTCTGATTTGCTTTCCCT
This sequence comes from Cacajao melanocephalus, assembly GCA_963573385.1. Lineage (NCBI taxonomy): Eukaryota > Metazoa > Chordata > Mammalia > Primates > Pitheciidae > Cacajao > Cacajao melanocephalus. Next base: position 51,880 of record CAUYLG010044163.1, on the reverse strand, counting down.
GTCATTCCACAAAGTATTCATGAAACCCAAAAAAGAGAAGTAGTGACTCAACATTACTTTTATTCCCTCCGTTTAAAATTCTTCTTTGGGCTCAATTTAATCAGCTCTTACCACTTTTGCCTTTTAACTTTTTTCTTTTTGAAATAGGGTCTTGCTCTGTTGGCCAAGCTGTAGTGCAGTGGTGCGATCACAGCTCACTAGTCTCAAACCCATACGCTTCAGCAATCCCCTCACCTCAGCCTCCCAAGTAGCCAGGACTACAGGTGTGCCCCATCACACATGGCTAATTTTTAAATTTTTTAATGTAGAAATGAGATCTTTCTATGTTGTCCAGGATAGTCTCAAACTCCTAATCTCAAGAAATCTTCCCACCTAGGTTTCCCAAAGTGCTGGAATTACAGGCATGAGCTACCTACTATGCCCAGCCTTCTTTTTCATTTTTTTCATAATATTTTGTAAGTCCAAAAAATATATGTGGCATAGATTTGATTTACAAGGCATATTAACAAAATAAATGAACACATATCCAATACTCTGTACTCTGTTTCTGTCCCTGCCCCATCTTCTAGGTATAACTACTATTCTGAATGTTTGACCTCCTTCCTACCAATTTTAGTTGTATTACATAGTATGCAGCTCTAAATACCATATTGTATATTCTTCCTTTCTTTAAAAATATTATTACACAGTCTTCTGAGATTTGCTTTTTTCACTCAACATTATATCTTTGAGAGTCATCATTGTTATATGTAACTGACTTACAATGATTTGTTGTATGCATATACTGTAATTTGTTTATCCATTCTGCTACTAACAGATATTTGAGACCACCTAGGTTTTTGAACTGATCATATTCTTTTATTTCTGATACACACATACTGAACTTTCTCTAAAGTAAGTCTCTGGAAGAACTGTGGAGTTATAGTTTATGTACACTTTTTTTTTTGAGATGGAGTCTCGCTGTTACCCATGCTGGAGTGCAGTGGCACAATCTTGGTTCACTGCAGCCTCCGATGCCAGGATTCAGGCAATTATTACGTCTCAGCCTCCCATGTAGCTGGAACTACAGGCCTGTGCCACCACCTTAGCTAATTTTCATATTTTTAGTAGAGACTTGGTGTCACCATGTTGGCCAGGCTGGTCTTAAACTGCTGACCTCATGTGGTCCGCCTTCATCAGCCTCCCAAATTGCTGTATTAAAGGCTTGAGCCACCGCGCCTGGCCTGAACACTTTCCATTTTAGTAAGAAATCTTCTTTTTTTTCCTTAAATCTGTTGCTTTTACATCTTCACCAATCCTTGGTATTATTAAACTTCTTGAATTTTGTCGGTCTAGAAAAATAAAATAAAATACCGTTCTGCTATGAATTTGCATTTTTCTGATTATTAATGATTTTAAATACTTTTTCGTTATTCTTGTTCTTCTTTGGAGAAAAGTCTGTAGCTGTTTTCTTCCTATTTTTTTTCCTATGGCATTACCTGCCTTTTACTGATTTATAGAAAATCAATACATTTATATATTACAGTATATTCTATATAGTGTTCATTGGTAATGTGTTGTAAATACATTCTTAGGGATTATGGCTTTTTTTTTCATTTTACGTATGGTGTCTTTCAATGAATAAAAATTTAAAACTTTTAACATAGTGTAGATTATCAGTCTTTACTTTTATAGTAAGGCTTTTTGTGTCCTTGAGAAATTCTTCACTACTCTGAGAAGACTGGATTTTCCCATGACCATGTTTTCCTTTTTTTTTTTCTCTCTCAAAGTTTTAAGCTTGATTTTCACAAATTCTTAATCTATCTGGAAATTATTTTCACATGTGTTGTGAGATTGGGATCCAATTTTATTTTTTCCACACAGACGCTCAACTGTCCCTGTTTATTGAATAGCTTCCCTTTGCACAGTTATTAAATAGAATCCTTATCCCATATAATACATGTCCAAATAATCGTGAATCTGATTCTAGGTCATCTGTGGTTTCACTGACCGATTCATCTATCACTGCACCACCCCACAGCTTCCAACTTACTAGAGCTTTATGTAAAACAGAATAGTTAGAGGGCAGGTCCTCCCACCTTATTCTTGTTTCAGGAGTGTTTTTTTGTTGTTGTTGTTTTCTTGGCTATTTGCTTTTCACATACATTTTAGAATCGCTTGTCATATTCTACAAAAAGCTCTCGGGATTTTGATGAGAATTACGTTAAATGGATAAATAAATTTGGGTGAGAATTAAAACTGTGATACCATGTTCCCGTAGCAATAAAATTTATCTCCCGCATTTGTTTGGATCAACTTGAAAACCTCTCAGAAAAGATTTATAACTTTCTCCATGAAAGATTTCCACAACGTTCGCTAGAATTAGTCTTAGGAAACAATATATTTTGTTTCTATTATAAATGGTAACATTTAAAAAATCTGTTTTTAAAAAAATTATCTGATGTTAATATAGAGAAAATAAAGAGGATTTTATTGTTAATCATATCACTAGCCACTTCACCAAATTCTTATAATAGTCTGTAAATTTCTATGGGAGTTTTTTAATGTGTGTAAACAAATTACATCATTTGAAACGAATGACAATTTTGTCATTTTAAGTAACTTTTATGTCTTCTTCTTTCTTTACTGTGCTGGCTAGGACTTCCAGTATCATGTTTAATGGGGTAGTTATATTATGTGTCAATATGCTCATCATTTAAAAACGAATTTTTCTAATATTTCGTTATTAACAATGATGTGTTCTTTAGACGTATGGTGAAAACCTCATCAGGTTAAAAGAGTTTCCTTTTATTATTTGTTTGCTAAAAAAATTCATCGACAGTGCTGAATTTTATCAAATTCTTGTTTTGCTTGTACTTCAACTTTTAATGTGGTGAATGACATTTACAGACATTTAAATGTTAAACTACTCTTGCATTCCTGGGAAAAACCCTTGGTCATTCATTAATTATGTTTTTTATTCACTAGTGTTTTCATTTTGGGCCTATTGCATTTATTCAGGACCGAGACAGGACTATAATTTTCCTTTTTTGTATAATTCTTGTCTGATTCTAATATCAAGGTTTTCTTAACTTCAAAGAAAGAGTTGGGGAGTATTTTCTCTTTTTCAACTATCTTTAAAAAGGTTTACAAGACCAAAACAATTGGCACCTTGCAAATTTTGTCCAATTTGTGTATGAAACTAGTTTGGCCTAATGTTTATTATATGCAAAGTTTAACTACTGATTCTCTTACTAATTTATATTTAGTGTATTTCTTCTATTTTGGAACAGTTTTTTTTTTTTTTTTTTTTTTTTTTTCAGACAGAGACTCGCTCTGTTGCCAGGCGCCAGGCTGGAGTTCAGTGGCGGGATCTCGGCTCACTGCAACCTCTGCCTCCCAGGTTCAAGCAATTCTCCTGCCTCAGCCTCCCAAGTAGCTGGGATTACAGGTGCACGCCACCACGCCCAGTGAATGTTTGTATTTTTAGCAGAGATGGGGTTTTACTATGTTGGTCAAGATGGTCTCTATCTCTTGACCTCATGATCTGCCTGCCTCGGCTTCCTAAAGGATCAGTTTTGTAAGTGCTGATTTTTCTAAGAATTTGCTCATTTTACATATATTGTTAATAATAAAGATCTTCTTGTTATTTTTAAAATTTCTTTTTATTATAGTTATATTTTTGTGTTTAATGTCTGTGATTTTATTAACTGGTTGTGCCTTCTATTCTTTACTCTCTTCAGAGATTTGTCTTTTGGCTTGACTGATCCTCTGTAGGTAACTTATTTCTGCCATTAAAAAAAGAAATTATCTCCTAAGTTCTACCTTCTTTGGTTTTATTGTTATTCTTCTGTTTTTATGTTGGATAAATAGTTCATTAATTTTATTTGCTTCTGAATATGATCTTTCCAGCTATATACAGATACACTCTAAAGTACTGCTTTCCCAGCAATTCACAGGATTTAATATGTAGTATTTGTATAATTATTCAATTCTAAGCCTTTTAAAATTCTCATCATTGTCTTTTTAATCCATAAATTATTTAAAACTGTATTTTAAGATTACAAAATATATTGTCTTTTTTTTTGTATTTTAATTGCACAGTACCCAGAGAACATGGTCTCAGAAAATGATTTTTATACTACCTGAGACCTGCTGTTGGCCTAACATTTAATTCTTATAAACGCTTCATATATATATTCGACTTTGTATATTCTCTAATTTTTGTACATGGAAACCAAACTACTAATCCTCTTGTTCAAATCTTCTTTATCTTTATTAATTTTTTATTGTTTGATTTGTCAGTAATTGAGTAAAATATGTTTAAATTTCTCCCCTAGATGATAGATTGTCAATTCTTCCCTTTTGTTCAATATTCTTTTGCTTCTTATATTTTAAGACTAATTTTTTTCCACAGAGATCTGAGTTTAGATTTGTTAGTTTTTTGATGAAGTCAAGCTATTATTATTTAATGATTTTTTTCCAATCTTTAACAATGATTTCATCTTAAAATCAGTTTTGCCTGGTATTAATTTAGCTACCCAACTTTCTTTTGATAATATTATCTTGGTGTATTTTGCATAGCCAGTCTTCAAGATGCCCCCAGTAATCCCCACCTTGTGGTGATCGTATCCTTACATAATTCTCTTCCAGAATGAATAGGGCTGATTGTTTAATCAATAGAATCTTGCATAAATGGCAGTACAGAAATTTAGGCCCAGGTAATAAGACAACTTGGCTTCTTGACTTTGAGGAAAGCCAGATACCATGTTCTGAGGATACCAGGACTATAGACAGATTCTTCAGTCAAGTCTTGAGATCATGGGCATCTCTTGAGAGACCCTGAGTCAGAATCATGCAATTAAGCCTCTTCCTAATATCTGATTCACAGAAAATGAAACTTTCAATTCACATTATGTCAATTCATAAACATAGTACATGTTTGCTTTAAGACAAAGTTTTGTGCTAATCTGTTATGCAGCAATCAATAGAGATAGATAGATCATATTTTAAGATAAGCATGCAATACAGTTATCTATTAATTGGGGACTTTATTTTGCAATTATTGATGTATTTTTTTCTCTACCATCTTATTTTTAAAATTGGTCTATTTTTGATGCTCCTTTTCTCTTTTTTTGCCATTTTATTTCATTGGTTTATGTGTTTATTTTATTTTCTACTTCTAAGATGTTAACATTTATGTTACTTTTCATTCAGTGGTTATTATATAATAATCTGGGCTTTATAATGTCTAAAGATATCTGAAGCCCTGCCTAAATATTAGAATACAGAACTCTCCTTCTGACTTACATCCTATTTTGCCCAGTATTTTAGAGTTGTCTTTAAAAATAACACTATAAATAGGCAATATTCTTATTTTTTATGCAGGCACATATTTTAGATTAAAATGTATGTGTACCTTTTTATTTTTCACTATATTTTGTATCTCAGTTTATACCTCTGTGATTATTTTCTATCTTGTTGAAATACATCTTTTAGAAGTTCCTGAAGTAAAGAATTGTTAGTGGTAAACTCTACTTTTGTTTATCTGAAAATGACTCCATTTCACTCTGATTTTTGAAAAATAATTTTTCCAGGTTAAAAAAATGTTCAATTATAGTTATATCAGCCCAGCACTTGCTGTTGATAATTCTTCTGTTGGTCTAATTTTTAGCCGTTATCAAGTTTTTTGCATTTTGTTTTTGTTTTTTGGGCTTTTAATAGCTTCTCTTTGATTTTGGTGTTCTTCAGTTTTACCAAAACACATCCAAGTGTGAATTTTAAAAAAAAAATTTATACTGCCTAATTTTCATTATGCTTCCTGGATCTGTAAATTCAAATGTTTTTTTTTTTTTTTTTTTTTTTTGCAACTTTTCAGCCACTGTCTTTTCACATATTTCCTTCCTTTCATTATCTCTATTTTCTCCTTTTGGCTTTCAGCAACACATACCTTAGAGCTACTCATTATCTTCTACATGTTTTAACTTCTGCTCTATCTTTTCTATTTAGTTCTTTTTGTCCCTCTGCATTACGTTCTGGACAATTTCATCAGATGCATATTCAGTTCACTAATTATTTCTTCAACTATATCTAAAAATCTCATTTATGAATATTTTTTATTTCAAAAGTTGTATATTTCATTTCAAGAAATTCCATCCTATTTATTTTAAAGTCTTTCTGATCATTATGAATGATTGTGTATTGCTTATGCATATTTGTGCTTGCATAGTTTCTTAAGCATTTAGGATACAGCTTGTAGTAGGCAGAAATGCTCTCCACAAAGGCCTCTCTGTCCTAATTCCCAAAACCTGTGTATATGTTGGTATACATGGCAAAGGGGAATTAGGCTTGTAGATGGAAATATGATTTTAATCAGTAGATAGGAAGGTTATCCTGGATCTTCCATTTGGGCTCCAATATGAACATAAGCATCATTCAAAGTAGGAAAGAGAAATAGAAGAAGTGGGGTAGAAAAAGAGATATGACAAAAAAAAAAAAGCATAGTCAAAGAGATACAGCGTTGCTAGATTTGATGACCAATAAAGGTAATCAGATCCAAGGAACATGTGTCCTCAAGAAGCTGGAAAAGGCAAGGAAATAGATTCATCCCTTGAAATTCCAGGAACATGGTCTTGATTTTAGGATATGTGACCCCAATAACTTTAAGATAATAAATTTGTGTTGTTTCAAACTACTAAGTTTGTGGTAATTAGTTACAGCAGCAATAAAAATGAATACATAGATATATGTTTTGTATCTGACTATGTTAATATCTGAAGTCTTTAAGGGTCTTCTGGCTATTGCCTTATGATTTACTTATGCTTGGTAATAGTAATTTTAAAAATTCTTAATTGACACATAGTAATTATAGATGTTGTATATATAGGGCATAATGATATTGCAATATATATAGTAATCAGATCAGGGTAATTAGCATATCTATCATCTCAGACATCATTTCCTTGTGTTCAGAATATTCAATAACCATCTTCTAGCTTTTAAAAACTGTATATTCTGCTAACTATGGTCATCCTACAGTGCTATAGAACACCAGAACGCATTCCTTCTATCTTGCTATAAATTTATGTACTTTAACAAATCTCACCATATCCCCCTACCTCATTCCCTTCCCAACCTCTAATATCCTCTATTTTACTTTGTACTTCTATGAGATAGCCTTTTTTTTTCTTCCACAGGTAAGTGATAACATCTTGAACTTATATTTTTCTTGATCTTAAACTTGTAGGACTTTCGTAAAGCCTTATTGAGGATGTTTTCCTCTTAGGGCATGGGAGCAATAAAACCCTGGAAATTAACCTAATTCTCTGAATAATTTACTTGTATATGTAGATACAGCTATGCGTTTTTAATTTAAAGAAAAAATAATACACTGTTACATAATTTGGGGGAAAATACTTTTTATTCCTTAATTCCTGCTTCTGATTTCCCCATTGTAATGGTCAGAGGTAAAACAACAATAAAAACCTTTATTTTTAAATTGAAATGTGCATGAAAATGAGATTCTGGATTGTATTCTTTGTGTTTCATGTGCCAGAAGGAAAGCTTGAACGAGTTAGTAAGTAAGTCAGAAAACTTTGACCGTATATATAACTGATTGAGGGAGCTCGTATTTGCTTATAAATCTTTCTAGTCAGGGCTTAATACTATAGGATTTGGTTATCTAAATTATTGACATATGTTTATTTAACTTTAGCCAGTTCTTTTTATTTGTACCTCCATGAAATTTGCAGAATGGAAAGCAAAACCATGAAACAACATAATTCAATGAGTTTTGCCATCATAAACTTGGATGAAAGACTTGGAAGGTAGAACTTGAACGTCAGTGATGGAAGTCTGATCTTATATTACTTGTGCCTTTCACTAATCCAAGTCCAGCATATATCTTTTTCTTCATTGTAGAATTCTTTGTATTTCTTTCTGTCTTTTTTTTTTTTTCTTTTTCCTTTCAACAATCCAAGTCCACCATATTTATTTTTTTTAATTTTTTAATTATTTTTTTTTTTTTTTTTTTTTTTTTTTTTTTTTTTTTTTTTTGGCTCTCTGCAACCTCTGCCTCCCGGGTTCAAGGGATTCAGGTTCAAGTCCCAAGTAGCTAGGACTACAGACGTGTGCTACCACTCCCAGCTAATTTTTGCATTTTTAGTAGAAACGGGGTTTTGCCATGTTGGCTAGGCTGGTCTTGAACTCCCGGCCTCAAGTGATCTGCCTGCCTGAGCCTCCCAAAGTGCTGGGATTACAGGTGTGAGCCACCAAGAAATTACTTGTATATCACATCAACCACTTATATGATTGTTAAGTGTAGCTGTATTTAATTGCCCTGTGGGAAACACATTAAAGTTCTCTGCATTATCTTTTTTACTTAGGCTATGACCTGTGGTGAATGCAAATCGTGGGCATCTCTGAGATATCATTTGTAAGAGTTTGAGCTAGAATTTATTTTATTTGTTTTAAAGTACATGAATTTACACTTTTAGAATTAAATCATCCTGCCCATCTTCCTTCATTTTAAGATTACATATACAATTTAACCTACCTTCTATTTTATTTATCACAGTACATGCAAACATGACAGACCTTTCAGTAACTGAGTAAAAGTCAGAGACAAAATGTATACATAGATTTGTGTTGTGTCTACGTGTCAGTATCAGTGTCAGTATCAGACGGATTTTTTTTTAATATCCAGTGATGATTTTGATTCATTGATTGATAGTTTTGAGCATAGTTTTGCATCTCTACTTGCCACAAATCAGCTAGAATGCTTTCTCCTAGAAGTATCCTGAAGTACACTTAACTGGCTAAACAATAAGGAAATGCACTATTATACAACAGGACTTCAAAAGGCCAGGCACATTTCCAGGTTGATTCAGTGCTCCCCAAAGTCATCAAAGGCCCAAGTTCTTTCCATCCCTGTGTCTGACACCCTCACTTTTATCTTCTCCTAAAGTGCCGGGAAGCTGTCTGCATCTGTTCCAGGTAGCACTTATGTATATGAAAATGTAAGGAGGAAAGAGAGGAATGACTTTTCATGTGGCTCTCGTCTCACAGAGAAAGACTGTTTCTTAGGAGTCAGATATTCTTCTTGTCTCATTGACAGAATGGAGCAAACTGCCCACTCCTGAATCAATCATTGACAAGGAGGTTGGGGTCATTCTTTGAACATTCAGTCCTGCTCTTAGAGCAGAGGGTGTGGTCAGTCTCCATGGAAGCACACAGATGACTGTGGGAATATTCTATTAGGAAAAGAAAGGGAGGAATTGATAATGGATAGGCAAACAAGTGTCAACTGCATCATTAAAATATTTGATTTATTTCTTTAGATTCCAGATTGTTATAGGGAACGCATATAATCTCAAAATTAAAACTTCTGTCCCCTCCCATGACAGCGTAGTAGCTCTCTCTCTCTCTCTCTCTCTCTCTGTCTCTATCTTTCTCTCTCTCTGCCTAATAAATTGCTTTTCTGCAAACAACAACAACAACAACAACCAACTTCTAATGTATAGTCTTAACACAGATTTTGAAATGGATAGTACCTGAACTGCTAACTTTCTTGCTATCTGATTGGAAAGGAGTTTTAGGAGTGAAGGAAAGCATTACTGGTCACTCAAACAATTTCCCAATGAATCAAATCAAGGCAGTGAAACACTAAAAATATATTATCACTCCTGAGCATTGCTTTCATTTTCCAGGCAAGTGTTCAACCAAAACTAAAAACAACCTTATTTTCTAAATAGAGTATTAATTCTTCAGGAGGAGAGATAAGGCAGCCATTATTAAAGGTGTGGTCACTGATGTTTCAGGTCATTAATGTTCCACAAATCTTGCACTAGAAAATAGTTTAGAAAAATGTGTCCTAAACTTCTGAATGGCAATATATTAACAAGAACAACAACAAAGCAGAAAATTCAAGGGAAAGTAAGTAGATAGATAGATAGATAGGTAGATGATAGACAGATAATGGGATAATGGATGTGTATATATACAAACACATTACATATATATCTCCAGACAATGGAATAAAGTACAGCCTTTAAAAATCACATTTTTAAAAAATACCAAATGACATAGAGGAAAATGTACAATGTAGTATTAATTAAAAAGCAGGATAAAAATAAAAATCACACTATGATCTCATTAGCAAATTAATTAGAAAGATGCAGAACATTTTAATTTTTTTCTATGCACGGTATGACTTCTAAAATTTTAACAGTGTGATAAATTATATTGTTCCTATGTGTTCTCTGCCCTTCCTGTCAAATAATTATACTTTTTCAGTCCATCTCTCAGGTAGGTGTCTTATTTTGCTCAATTAATTGTTAGTGAAGTGATTTCTTCCATGTCTGAGTAAAAGCTCAAGAACCACTGAGAGGCTCTGTCATTGCTTCCCTCCTTCTGCTATGAGCTCAGTGTGTCCAGAAAGGTGTCATTCATGATTAAGGACCCCGAAATTAACAACACACATGGAGATCACGTGTAAGGTAGACAAGAAATAAACCACTGTTGTTAGAAGCCATTGGTTTTTATTGTTGTTAGAAGGCATTGGCTGTTTCTTACCTCAGCATAAGCTAGCAACAGCTGCATAATAAGGAGATTTATGCACTTTTATGTTCAATTCAGAAAAATAATAAATAATATAAAAATCACACCATGTAAATCAATTTTATTTAAAAATCACATCATAAACACTTTCAGGAGGAGGAACATGAATATGCGGTGCCCTCTGGAGCTCAGGTAGAGTAAAAGGAGGAGGATTTGTTCTAAGCCCCTTTACACACTTTTACTGCTGGAGTTTTCTTTTTGGGATTAGCATCCTTGATTCATCTAGTTCCAGTCTTCCTTGTAAATGCTTCTACTGTCTACAATCAATTATAAGTAATTCAGCAAAATACTTCAATGACTTCTATATTTACTTCCTCACTTGGCGTCCTTTCCTCTCCTCTTCTACCCACTTTAGTGACTAACCATTAAAGGTTTATGATAATGTCCTGTCAAGTCAAATGGTCTTAGTCCTCATCTCTTTGGCTTATTTTAGCCCTTGAGTCAGGTGTGCACCCCTGTTCTTACTGAAACCTTTCCTCCCTGGGACTATGTTTTGTCTCTTATGTTTCCGGGACCACTCCTCTTTGTCTGTTCACCTGGCATTTCCTTATTTTCATTTCCCTTGTACTCATATGTGCTTTAAGCTTTTTTCTTTATCTTTCTTTTCTTTTATTTCTCTGACAATAGCTTCTTTGCCACACTTATCCATTCGTTTCAGAGATGTATAGAGGAATGAGCCATATATTTGTGAGTTTTGATCTATTTTACTGGGAAACAGTGGCATGGCTATTGGTACATAAATCCCTCAGTAGACCGTATTGCATCTCTGAGATTAGTATAACATTACACTACTGGAGTTAAATCAGTCTTCATTCATTAGTGAACAATCTTTTCATGGGTGAAATTATTCTAAAAATTCTCTTGTGACAGTTTTAATATCTAATCTTATTTTCTGGGTTCTTTTCACATATGATATATGAGCACTATTTCTTATAAACAAACTAGTCAACATTAAGAAATCAGTAATGATTTCTGATCTTGGCAAGATATAGTAAGTTATGTAACTACTTGGGATTCCAAACATGAATTCATGGACTGTTATGTCCATGTAGAAAAAGAGCCAAAATTAAAGCTAAGGATTTTATAGGGGCCACAGCAACACATATGCTGAGAGAGAGTATTTTGAGTGAAGCAATGAAAGCTCCAATAAAACCGCTTTTCCCAGTCACTCTATTAGAGCCTAATAAATGGTTTTTTCAATTTTAAGCATTTTTGAAGAAATAAAATCTTTATGTATAGTCAGAAAAATTCACATTCTCCTTGAAATTATTTATTGTGATTATCCATCTTCACATACAACTTTGTCCTGGAGAGATGAAATGTAACATGCTTTTAAAGTCCTCTAGAGAAAAAGATTTCAGAGCTTACTTTTGGTGACTTATTCCAATGACTAAATCTCTTCAGGAAATTATTTTTCACCTAACCTGAATATTTCACAACGTGCTTAAATATTTCCTTTTACTATATCCTCAGTGAAAATGTCTATAAAATAACTCTAAACTGGAAACTAATTTTAAAAAATTACTCCTTACCAACTTTCTTTAATCCAACTCAAGTCTTAAAAAAATCCTAAAACATTTCTGAGATACTCTAAATGCTTTCCAAATAAGGCTCCTATTTTATCTTTAATTAAAGATTTTGCATTATACAAATTTATTTTTCTTTTTACAGTTTTATAGTTCAGAATATTTAACAGTTTCAAATAAAATAGATGCTATTTTAAAATATTCATTTAATTAGACTTTAAAAATGCTTTTTTTAACAACTGAACCTTATGTCAAGTTTACACCAATAACTATCAAAACAAAAAGATGGCCTAAGACTCTTTTTGTGCTGTTAATTCTTTTTAACTTCCTCACTTTTGTGACTGTTGTTACTCTAGGCAGGATTATCACAGTGTAAAATAAATAAGAGATTAACTTTACAGTCACTCTCCATTCACCATAAAACTCCTTGACCTACTCAAGTCCAGTAGGGTCAGCGTTTTCTTTGGCCAGCTTGGGTGGTTGTGGGGCTCAGGCCATGAAATACTGTCAGCACAAGGGATATCCTTTGGAAAACAACAAAAACTCGCTCGCTCTCTCTGTTTTTTCTTTGCCTACAAATGTAGGGAAACTCTCATTCCTCAGTTCAGTAATGTCAAAGAGTCTAAAGAAGTTTGTAAGGACAAGGAAAATCTCTGCTAATTAACCATTGTATTGTAATCATAATCAAGATTTACTAAGTACTTTTTGTGCCAGGTAGCACATAGATTTCACAAAAGACAGTTTCTGCTGACAAGTTTTCTGCCAGCCCTGGGTCTCAAGCCTCAAAAGTTTGACTCTTTGTGCCAAAGACTTCTGATTAATTAGGAAAATTTAACAAGCATTTATGAAAATACCACCCCACACCCAAGTCATTTAGACACAAGGTAGTGTTTTCCTGTTATATTTCCAGTAAACAAAAGGATACTGGTTGATTGTTAGAGGGGAGTTGATTGTAACCTTTTGGCTCTAAATAAATAATGAGCCTGTATCTTAATTTCATTTAATGGCTTGGAATTCCTAAGCTATGGAGTTCGTTAGGGAAGCAGAGGAAGCACAGACATTAAAAAAAAAAAAAAAAAACAGGGAACAAGACCTGTTGAACCCCAAGTGGCTTCCTTTTCCCAGCATTAACTTGCAGGTGGACTAAATCCACAGCCACTCTTCATGACAAACAGATGAAATGAATAATTTCCAGTTGCCTCTCATGGTGTCTTTCAGCTCAGGAGCAGGTTGTACTTGTGCTCAACTGAATCAATGAGGGGAGCAGTGCTTTGGACTTTGGACTACATTGGAGAAGAATTACTAAGTTGATAGAGATAGATGTTTTCAGTTACAATTTTAACTGGACATAATGGCTTCCCCACAGGAAAGCTCATGGATCCATAAACCTAGTCCAGTGCTCCCTTACAGGAAAGGAGCTATTTATTAGTGCAGTCCATGCCACCTGCTCAGCTATCAAGTGCACATTTGTTCTCTTGGGAACAGCAGGGTGGAGTAGTTACTAGAAACAAGGCTGGGAGCCAGCGGTATTCCACTTCCAAATTCTGGCTGACTTCTCTAGTGACCTCTGACTAGTCCCCTCAATAAAGCTAACCTCTGCTTATTTAAAACTGAAGCCAGATAGGCAGTGTCTTGGGAAATATCCACACTTTGCTGAGATTTCTTTGCCACAAAATTCATTCAAAATTATCCTTGTAATCGACAAATGTTTATCGAACATCTTCTATTAACATGCAATAAATGAGTCAAAGGCATATGCTATTCCTGGAGTTTTACATGATGTGCTTCTAAAAACTGATTTTTTTTAAAAAAAAAGATTGTTATGTAGATTGTTTTGTAAAGCATGGGATTTTTGAGGAAGAATTTATGTAAATTCATTGATCTAGCTAAGATTTCTATAAATTCAATTACCCCTTTAGTAGTTGATTATTAGGTGTGGTCTATGCTATACAAAATTAATTTTAAAGATAAACATCAGTAACAAAACAGAGCACAATTTTTTCCCCTACAAAGAATCAGAATGCTAACATATAATTTCTTTTTTTACTGTTGCTATTAGAACAGAGGGAAAAAAAGGTCCCTGACCTTGGAACCCTATGTCTGTACAATTAGAATCATGCGGATGAATAATAACAAAATATTCCCCCTACACTTTGAAAGGGGTGACAGCTCCTGGGCACAATGATACTCCATAAACAGCCCAAGTGGCAGAACATCCCTAGCAGCAGAATCCACTGGCAGCTGCTCAATTTGAATGTTTTTGTACTATCCTTGACTTTTATAGTTGGCAGAGAGAGGGAAAAAAAATGTTTCAGGAAGCAGAGATGTTGAAGGGATGGAGGTCCAGAAATGGAAGATGGGGAAAGAGAAATGTTTCTCTCACACTTTGCGATGCATTGGAAACAATAAAGTGGTCACTTTAGAGATCCCAAATATTTCAGAAGTGCAGAAGCTAACAAAAATCTCCTGGTATTTTAAAACACAAATCACCCAGCTTAGTCTCTTTTTAAGAACCCTCACATTAGGGCAGGGTACAAGATAGAGAAACAAGCACAATTATAGTCCCAGTGAAACTCACCCAGACTCTCATAAAAACTCCACTCATGAAAACATTTATTCCAAGAAGTCAAGTTAATCCTGTGCCTGAGTCCTCCGAGTCCTACTAAGACAGCTCTGGCCAGTAACATTCAGCCATAGTGCATTCCTCTTGGCCCACATACTGTCATAGGATTCCAGTTTTTCAAGCCCTCAATGAAGTAAAGAGCTAGAGTTGAAGACAGACGACAACTAGAGCTAGAAGCACAAAACCACAAAACATGAGCATATACTGATGATTGGAGTCTTTCAACAGCTGGTTTTTCTATGACTCAGTTCCCCATTCTAAGAATGAGTCTACCAGAAATATTTTCTTATCACCAATCTTATTAACAGCCTGAGGCAAAGGAAATGAGAAATAGGCCAGAAAGAAATAGTTCTGAATTGATCCCAAAGAGAAATTAGTCTTTTCCAGTCATATATCAGGGATTTGCATAATAGATGTAGGTCATCTGAGAGGGCTCTAAGCTATGCCCTATGAACACAATGCTTTCTTTTCCCGGTTTTGCATATGTAGCATCATTGTCCTCCGAAGTCATCAAGTCCCCATCAGCTTGATAGGGATGTATTAATTAGCTCTGGCATAACAAAATCAAAGCCACCCAAATTGGGTGGATTTAATGACAGAAATTTACTTTCTCAAAGTTCAGGAAGCTAAAATTCCAAGATGAAGGTGCCAGCATGATTGGTTTCTTGTGAGCTCTCTCTTCTTGGCTTGCAGATGGCTGCCTTCTTGTCTCTGTTCTCTCTGAGAAAGAGAGAGATATCTAGCGTTTTCTTTTTCTTAGAAGGACATCGATCATATTGGATCGGAGTCCCATCCTTATGACTTAATTTACCCTCAATTATCTCTTTAAAGATCCTATCTCCAACACGGATATGGTAGTGTACACCTATAAACCCAGCTATTCAAGAGGCTGAGGCAGAAAGATTTCTTGAGCCTAGGATCAAGATTACTTGAGACCAGCCTGGGCAATAAGCAAGACCCCATCTCAAAAGTAAATGAAATAAACATTTTAAAAGGTTCTATTTCTAAATAGTTACATTGAAGGTTAGGGCTTTAAAATATGGGTCTGAGGGAGACATAATTCAATCCACAGCAAATGCTAAATATTGATTAGCAATTATTAATCAGGCATATGCACAGGGCACTAGTATTGTCCAATTAAATTATTAGTACTAGCTAATAATTGTGCAGATTAACTGAATTAATAAAATAAGCCAATTGAAACTTAGCAGATAAAATCTCGCTTTATGCCATAGACAAATGAAATGAGATGGTTTACAGTATCTTTTTTTAGAACCAGAGAGATTAGTCTGCAATCCCAGTTCTGCCACTCACTAGTTATAAGGACTTGAGCAAATAGCTGAACCGCTCTAAACCCCAGATCTTCCTTAATATGAAAGTGAGTTAGTTAAGGATTGAAATAAAGTACTTTATATTAAGTATACAGTGCCTGGCATACAATATACATTCAGTAAATGGAAATTAATATTATGAATTATTTCTATTATGCTAATATGAACATCAAAATTGAACTAACTTCATTAACAAGTGGACATTTGTCAGAATTCTACAGAACAGTTTGTGTTCATACTTTCAAGTAGAAATTTTCCTAGTCTGCTTTGGGGTTATAATTCAATGTCAATATTGTTCTCTCTGGTGATAACCAAAGCTCTCAAAATGCTTAGTAACTTGCCTCAGACACAGAGACAGGCAAAGGGCATGTTCCCCACATAGCATCAGGTGCCTTCTTGGGAAAAAAGGACCAGTCAGTGGTTACCACAGAGCAAGTGATTTTGATGTGTCTCTGATTGTGATACCTTAGATCACCTTGGTTATACACCAGGAGCATGCGTATCATACTTAGTTCGAAAATACTACCTCAGACCGCAGAGCAGTATTTGCTTGTAAATTTGAGTGAAGATGGAGGTTTTGTTTTCAGATATAAACCTTCCATTTCTTGGCCACATTGGCTTCAGTGTATTTTGGGCCTTATGAACAAAGCAGTAGAAGATTTCGTTATGATTATTTTTTAAATTACTACTCCTCACACAGCTTTTGACATTTATAAGCAATTCAGTTCTTTTCTGAACCTGATTTTATAGATTTTTCTAGGTTTGGCATTGCCCTTGCTTCTTGGCACAGCATTATGTTACTATTTTTAAAGATGAGCATGACAGTGTAGATACTGAAATGGAAATGCAGAGCCAGGACAAAGTTTGGATTCAACTGGAAGAACCAAGAGGTTGACATTCAAATGTCAATGGATTTCCCTAACTCATCTTTCATTTGTTTGTTTATTTATTTATTTGCATTGTAAGGTTTACTTTAAAGTCTGGCTTGCTATCACATTAAGCAATATCAACTTAATTTCCATCACAGTGAATATTAACAAGTGCTTTCATTTTAATTTCAGTTGCCTCCTAATGATTTTATTCTTGAAAATATCTTTTATTTTATGCTGTTCAAGTACTTATCTCCAGTCATCTTTCCTCTTCGTAAAACGTTTAAGAACAGGAGAGACTGTAAAACGTTTCATTAGATAAGAGGGTGCTAGCTGTTATTACATAAAACTAAGGACAATATTTTAATTTCTAAGTTGTTGTTACAGTCTTGATATCCATATTTGGTTTTTCTAAGGTCAGACTTCATCTCAGCTGAATCCTTCCCAGTGGTATAATTAGTTTAATATGTAACTGGGTAATACTCACATAGCCATACTTTTCCTCTCCTCAACCTGAAAAGGTTAACAGTTGTATCTGAAGGTTTATGGGTTTCACACTCATGGAATTTAGTTTCTAAAAACAAAGAATTAATTATCAGATCCTTTGGAAATGTATGTAGTACACTTTTGGCTGGTCATTTTTAAGAGACCAAGAAAAATGCTGTCAGCCATAATGCTAAATTTGGAAGTGCAATGTCGTGCCAGAGAGTATTTTAGCAAGGCTGATGCTATACTTGGGAATTTGTCAAGTACATCAATAATATTTCATAGCACATTTGGCTGTGTGCAAAGTAGATACAGAATTTACTCTTCACTCTCACGATGAGAAATACCACACATTTATAAATGTATTAGGGTGACTTCCTCCATTCTGTTCTTCTATTTATTTTTAGGATGCTTATTAAGAGAAGTACCTAAGCTTCTTTTAAAATGTCCTATCGTCAGTAATGTCATGTGATTTTATTCACCCACAAAAACTTAAGTTGTATTCAGATAACTAATGGAAAAATAAATAATTTAATCTGGACACTTGGACAGCTAATCTTGTTAGGTAACCCAGCTGCAGTCTGGTGTAATAAAGATATTTTCCAGTTGGCTATCTGTAAAACCCACTCAACTCCCTCTCTCCTGTCACCAGCTATTTATTACTCTTCCAGAGCCTTTGGTGAGGACAATGGCAAATGTGCAATGCTATTTGATTGTGTCTGTGGTGAAAATATACCCACTAGGGAAGACCTTCTACTGCTTGTAAATACACAAAATTCTGGAGCTCAGAAGGACCTTGGAAAAACAATTCTGACTTCTTGGAGAATTTCTTGCAGCAAAAGGCACCGAGTCTCAGACAAGTCAAGACTTGACTTGTCAGACACCATCCTCATCTATGAACTTCAACAAGTCAAGTCCCAGACCAACTGAAGCATGACCTAGTTGTCATGTGTTGGCACTGCATCCTGGTACCTTTTTCCCCAAGCAGGTTGTTTTTATTCCTACGTTGACAAAGTGCTATGATAATATGTGGGTATTTGTTTATGCTTAGCCTTTTGTGTCCTGACACTAACAACTGAAAACAGGAAGTGATCCCAGCTGCCTTCCTGAGATGCAGAGGTTTCAGTTTTTGAGAAAAGATTACCTTTTAAGGAGAGGCCATTTTGTTCCCCTTAATAACCAAAAAGAGTCTTATATCAGAAGCCCATACCCACCCTCATCTAGGAACCCCAAAAATGCCATCAGGGCACTCCCTAACATGCTCAATTTGGAAACCAGAAAAGCAGGGTGGAGGTCCTGGCTGCCCAGTCCAAGAGTGGCAAGGAGGACGTGACAGCAATTAGCCATTGGCCAGGCAGCTGGGGCCTTCCAAGTCACTTTCACTACTAATATTGGCGATTAATGTTTTTTGGTGCACTTTACACATCTTAAGCCCTAACACAACCCTGTCATTGTTGTCATTATTATTTCACAGAGAACCGAATAACGCGTCCAAAGTCATACAGCATGCAGGGACAGGCATCAGAAATTGAAGTGCAGGAAGCCCAATTTCTGATCCCAAGCATTTAACTGTTTCTCTACCCCTTGCCTCCTCCCTACAGAATTTGCTGGCATCAAAGATCATATGTTAAGTAACAGTGGTGAATATCTTTTTAAGTAACAGTGATGAATATCTTTTATGTTTTGGCATCTCATAATAGGGAAAGAAGTCTTCCATATGTTTATTTCAAAATTATGAGAACATTTTTAACTAAACAAACTACTCCTTTTATAACTTTGTAAAATTTAGGCAAATCCTCAGTTTACAGCACCTTATAATCATTGGTCGACGTAGGAATCTATTTTTTACTTAACAAGCTTAATATTCTGTAATGACTATATGGGGATCACTCACTTAGGATCTGTCTAACATCCTAAGAACTAGGATGTTACCACTAATTTATTACTCTATAGCCCCAGCTAATTTTTACATTTTTGTAAAGATGACGTCTCACTGTGTTGCCCAGTCTGGTCTTGAAATCCTGGGCTCAAGCAATCCTCCTGCCTTGGCCTCCCAAAGTGTGGGATTACAGGCCTGAGCCATGGGGCCCAGCCAAGAGTAATCTCTACCTCAAATATTATGTCCCTTGTTTTTATAAAGTGTTTTATCATATATATGATAAAATATTTTAAATATTACATCTTTTTGAAGTTTAAATAGTATATTGTGTATAATCTTACAGTAATGGATGTATGGATATAGCTGTAGTTCATTTTTACTTCTGAAAGAATTTAAAGCTAAACATACTAAAATTTATCCACTTTAATGATGGATATTTGGATTATTTCCAGATTTTAAAGTTTTACTGAAATGGTGGTATAAATATTCTGACAGTCTTCTGGTGTACATATGTCTCCTTAGGTATAAACCTAGAAGAGGAACTGCTAGGTTGAGAATGCAAATATTAAAATTTGCAAGATAAATGTCACATGGATTTTCAAAGTGGTTGTACCAATTTATACTCACACTAGTAATATATATAATTAATATTAACCATTAAATGGTAGCTCATTGTGCTTGATTTAAATTTCTCTAATTTCTAATATTGGTTCTATGCATTTAGTTTTTGAATAAATATTCCTATCCTTCCCATTCTTCTACTATGCTTTTTTTTTTTTTTTTGCTTTTTTTCTTATTCATTTGTAGCAATTCAGTATATAGTCTATAGCAGTTATCCTTTGTTGGTTATTTGTATTGCAAAATTATTATAGCTATTGTTGTATTGCCTTTTTATACATTTCCTTTGTTGAATAGATATTCTAAGTTTTCATGTAGTTTAATTGTTCATCATTAAAGACATACTTGAAGTATATTGCAGATTCAATTTTACACTACTACAATAAAGCAAATACATGATAAAGTGAGTTATGTATTTTGGTTTCCCAGTACATTTAAACGTTATATTTACTCTATTTTCTAGTCTATGAAGTGTGCATAGCATTATGTCTAAAAACCGTGTGATTTTCTTAGTTAAAAAATATTTTATTGCTAAAAAATGCTAATGATCATCTGAGATCTCATGATAAAACTTGAGTGGACGAGGAGCTGCTTCCTATAAAAGAGCAAAGAAGGTGATCTCTTGAGATGAAATATACTCCTGGTGAAGATGCTGTGAACATTGTTGAAATGACACTCCAAGATTTTTACCTACACTTAGTTGAAAAAGCAGCCACAGGGCTTGAAAGAATTGACTCCAATTTTGAAAGAAGTTCTACTGTGATTAAATGTTATTGAACATCATCACATGCTACAGAGAAATTTTTCATGAAAGGAAGAGTCAATTGATGCAGGAAACTTTACTGTTGTCTTAATTTAAGCAATTGCCACAGCCACCCAACCTTCAGCAACCACCACCCTTATCAGTCAACAGCTATCAACATCAAGACAAGACACTCCATCAGCAAAAAGATTGTGAGTTAGAATCATTGTCTTTCAAACTCTTGTTAATGAGATTGCAGCACTTCAGTCACATCTTCAGGCTTCAATTTCACTTCACACTTGGAAGATGTCTTCAATTTTGATCTTTAATTATTTAATGCTGTTTCTACCATATCTGCAGTTACTTTCTCCATTAAAAATCTTAAACCCCCTCCAAGTAATCCATATGAGTTAGAATCAACATCTTTCAAACTCCTGTTTATGTTGATATTTTGATTTGCTCCCATGACTCACAATATTCTTAAGGGCATCTGGAATGGTAAATTCTTTTCAGAAGTTTACAATTTACTTTGCTCAGGTTCAAATCCATCAGAAGAATCACTATCTGTGGCAGTCATAGCTGTACAAAATGTATTTCTTAACTAGTAAGACTTGAAAGTCGAAATCATTCCTTGATCCATGGGCTGCAGCATGAATATTGTGATAGCAAGCATGGAAACAAAATAAATCACCTTGTACATTTCTTTCAGAGTTTTCAAGTGCCCAGGTACATTGTCAATGAGCAGTAATGTTTTGAGAAATTTTTTTTTCTCAGCAATAGATCCCAACAGTGGGCTTAAAATAGCCCATAAACTGCAGTGTAAACAGTTATGCTATCATTAAGACTTATTTGCTCCATTTATAGAACATAGGCAGAGTAGATCTGGTATAATTCCTTAGGGCTTTAGAATCTTCAGAATGGTAAATGAGCATGGGCTTCAACTTAAAATCATCAGCTACATTAGTTCCTAACAAGAGAGTCAAACTGTCCTTTGAAGCTTTGAAGTCAGGCATTGACTTCTCCTCTGTAGCTATGAAAGTCCTAGATGGTGCCTTCTTCCAATAAAAAGCTTCTTCATTGACACTGAAAATCTGTTGCTTAGTGTACCCACCACTGTCAATTGTCTTAGCTAGATTTTTTTTATAACTTACTGCAGCTTCTACATCAGTACTTGCTGTTTTCTCTTCATACTTTTATGTTATAGAGATGGTTTCTTTCCTTGAATCTCATGAACCAACAACCTCAGCTAGCTTCAGATTATTCTTCTGCAGCTTACTCACCTATTTCAGCTTTCATAAAATTGAATAAAGGTGGGTCTTTGCTCTGTATTTTGATTTTTTTAAAAATTTTGTATTTTTATTCAATTGGGTTTTTGTGGCAGGTTTGATCTTCTAACCAGGCCACTAAAACTTACTCCAACTCAGCATAGGGCCATTTTGCTTTCTTATCATTTATGTGTTCACTGGAATTGTACTTTTAATTTCCTCCAAAAATTTTTCCTTTGCATTCAAAAACTAACTGTTCTGCACAAGAGTTAGCTTTTGTCCTATTTCAGTTTTGGCATGTTTTCCTCACTAAGTTTAATCATTTCTAGCTTTTGATTTCAAATGAGAGATATGGAACTCTTCTTTTCACTTGAACATTTAGAGACTATTGTAGGATTATTAGTTGGCCTAATTTTAACATTGTGTTTCAAGGAATAGGGAGGCCTGAGAAAAGGGAGAGAGATGGAGAAATGGCCAGCTGATGGAGCAGTTAGGGCACACACAATATTTATTGGTTAAGTTCACTGTCTATATGGGCATGGTTCATGATGTCCTAAAGCCATTATGACAGTAACATCAAAGATTACTGATCACAGATCATCATAACATATAATAATAAGGCAAAATTTCAAATACTGTGAGAGTTACCAAAATGTGACACAGAGACATGAAGTGAGCACATGCTGTTAGAAAAATGGCGCTGATAGACTTGTTTGACTCAGGATTGTCATAAATCTTCAATTTGTAAAAGCTGTAATACCTGCGAAACACAACAAAGTGAAGTTCAATAAAATGAGGTATGCCTGTATTTTTATTCAGAAATTTTAAAGAAATTTTTATTGCTTATTTAAGGTTGGATTTAGGTCTGATGTGTATTCTTTAAAAAAATGTGAAGGTTTTGCTTTTGATATATATTTAACTCTTCATCTGGAGTTAATTTTATGTAAGCTATGCGGTAAGGGCATAATTTCATTTATCTCCCCTTACCACTAACTACTTTTCCTAACATCTTTACTATATTGATCTACCGTGATACCTTTAACATTATTAATATTCTTTCTATATGTGGGTCTGTTTGGGGGGGTCCCTGGTCTCTTGCACTGGTAAGTTTATCTATCTCTACGTCTATTCTATATTTACTTAATTACTATCATTTTACTATAAAGCTTACTGTATTGTAGTAAGTTCCTATTTCATTTTTTTAAATAAACATAGATTGGTAATGTTTAGCTATTTGCTTTTCCATATAATTTTAGAAACAACATAGCAAATTTCATGAAAATTACTACTGCAATTTTAATTGCAGTTACAGCAAATTTATGAGTCAACTGAAGAGAATTGACATCTGTTTATCATTTTCTTATGCATGAATATGCATTATCTCTGCACTTATTTAGGTCTTAGGTACTTATCTCAGTAAAACATCATTTTCTTCAAGATTGTGCATCTTTTTTTTCAGATATATTCTTTGATACTTTGTTATTTTTGTTAATAATGTACGTGGCATTATTTTAAATTGTATTATGTGTGTTTTTCTTGTTGTATAAAAATACGCTTGACAGTTATACATTGATTTTATTTTCAGAAATCTTACTGACCTGTATTATTATGTATAAGGATTTCTGAAGTTTCTTCTGAATTTTCAATTTAAATAGTTATATTATCTATAAGAAATTACATTTACATTTAAATTTCTTTATCTTTTCTTGTGCTAAATAGGCTTTTTAGCAAAATATATAGAAGTGATGATAACTGGCCTACTTGTATTATAACACTTCCCCTAAAATCATGCCCATTGTGATAGTTGTTTTTTTTTCTCCCAAGAGCAAAATTCCAGAGAACAGTATGCCCATAGAGAATTTTAGCACACAACCAGCAAAACCACTATGTAATAGTCCTACCTATTCTTCATGAGATCAAAGAATTACCCTTTTATTTTTATTTATTTAAATATATATGTGGGTGTTTAATTATTTGCATTCATTTAGTAAAAAATTTAACTTAATCTGTTAATCTGGTGAAGAGCATTTGCTGATTTTCTAAAATTAAACTTTCCTTGCATTCTGGGGATAAACTAGGTTAGTTCTCGTTTATTATCATTCTCCCCTCCCCCCATACCTCCCCAACACATACCGCTGATTTCAGATTGCTCTTATTTTGTTAGGCATTTTTTTTTTTCTTTTTAACCAATTTTTATGAGTAAATAAGCTTGGAAATTTCCTTTTCAGTTCTCACCTCATAGAATAATTGGGAAATATTTCTAGTTTGTTCTCTAGGAAAGCTTATAGAGGACTGGAATAATATGTTTTTAGAAAAGTTAGTAAAACGATTCTACAGAATGGTCTCATCTTGGTGTTTTCTTTGTAGGAAGATTTTAATTACTGCCTCAAATGCATTTATAATTATAGCACTATTTAGGTTTTCTATGTATTCTTAGGTTAGTTTTTGATTTTTTTAAATTAATTTAACCACTTCATTTAAACTTTCAAGTATATTTGACCAGAATTGTTGACTATAATATTGTCTTTTTAATCTCATATATCAGTATGTTCCTCTTTTAATCATATTATTCATTTATACTTTCTCTATCTTTCTTGACCAGTCTCATACAGATTTACTTTTTAAATATATATTTTTTTGGTTAATCTTTCCTAATATATTATTGTTGTCTATCTCATTCATTTCTGATTATAGACTATTTCATTTTCTCAAATTCCTTCATATTTATTATGTTTATCCTCTTCTTGAACTGGACAAATTATTAATTATTGGTCTTTTTTTTATTATTACCAGCACTTAAGACTATAATTTTCCTTTGTATCTCAATTTGCATTACACCTCTTGTTTTTATATATGATATTTTCTTATTCATTCAGTTTTAAGTATGTGTAAACATTCATTATGACATTTTCTGTAACACATGGGTTATTTAGAAATGTGTTTTCTAATTTTCAAACATTCAGGATATTAAAGTTTTCAACGTTTTTATGACTTCCTAACAAAATTGCTTTGCGGTTAGAGTATGGGGTCTTTTGAAATCTATTTTTCTGATATTTATTGAGACTATCCTTGTGTTCTCTTACTTGTTCAATTTCAGGCACTTTTCATGAGTTCTTAAAAAGAATGTGTATTTTTAAATAAGTATATGCAGCATTTTAAATATACCTATTAGATAAATTGTTTTATTTGTGTTATTTAAATCTTCCCTATCTTTGCTGACTTACTTATATACTTAACTCATCAATAATTGAGGGTTGTATAGATTTTCTCACAATGCTGGTTGTTCTATTGATTTTTCCCAGTAGTCTTACCAACTTTTGTTTTACATACTTTAAGACTCTTGTATAAAGTGCAAAAGTGTTTAGAACTGTATTTTTCTGGTGACTGGCATTTCTAGTATAATTAGTAAACGTACCCAAAGTTTTTCTGCCCTAAGATCTATTTTACTCAAAACTAAAATGGATAGGTCCAGAATTTTTTTCTTAATATTTGCCTAATATATATCTCTTTTAGTTTTTACATTAAACTATTTTTATACTTATGTATATTTCTTATAAACAATATATAGTTAGGTTTCTAAAAATGAAACCTGAAAAAGACTATGTTTTATCTGGTGAGCTTACATATATGCTAATTATTGATATAAATGTATTTGTTTCAACCTTCTTTTTTCAGATTTATATTTATTCAGATTATCATAATTTTTTCCCACCTATTCTTTTATTGTAAGGAATGACTGATATTTTTGGTTCCCCTTTCTCCCATTTTTTACTTGCACTAGTTTAAAATTTGTAACTCCATTTTTATTCTTTGTTTGTGGGTAATCTTGAAATTTTATAAAGAATCTTTAACTTGACACAGTCCAAAGTAAAATTTGTAAAAACAGACATCCCTACATAAACAGTAAGTTTTTAGAAAGTTTTAGCTTCAATATTTAGTGCTTAATTATTTAGCCTCACAAATTAAACACTATTTACTGATACAGAAAATGTTTTTTATATTTGCTACTTTAAATGGCTTATTTAGAGTGCCTTTAGAGCAGGTCTGTGGGGAATTTTCTCCTAGTTTTTGTTTAACTGTAATTGTCTTTGTTTTGCCTCAGAGGGCTCTGTTGAGAACAAGATTATAAAAGGACAAACATGGTAGTTAGCAGATGAATAGTTAAGGTGCTCATATAATAATCCAGGGAAGATGGTGGATTGCATAGACTGGTAGCAGTGGAGCTGGTGAGGAGTACTAGATGTATTTTCAAGATTTAGCCAACAATATTTCCTGATTGGATGTAGAGTATGAGAGGAAGAGGAGTCAAGTTTGAGAAGGAGTCAAGGGCTTGAGAAACTGGAAAGATGGATCTGCCATAAAACTAAGATGAGGAATCATAAGTGAGGCACATTTGGGAGCGAATAGGATTTTAGTATGGGATATGTTCGTGTCATACTTGTTAGGCAAAGTGGACGTTTTAAATATGTGAGTCCAGAGTTCACGAAAGAATTCTGTATTTGTCAGTCATTTACATAGATGATATCTAAAGCAATGAAACTATATGAACTCTCCATGTGGAGTCAGTACATAGAGAGAAAAGGATCAAGAGCTGATCCCTGGAATATTCCAATGATAAGAAATGAGAAATAAGCAAAAAGAAAAGGTGCATCCAGTGAGGTGGAAGGGAAAACAGCAGTGTGATATTCTTGAGTCTCAAGTGAAGAAGGTGTTCAAAGGACAAAGAGTTAATTATCTGTGTCTTATGCATGTGGAAGACAGAAAAGTAACCACTGATTTGACAACATGAAGATAACTACTGGTGATCTTGGCCAAAGCAGCTTTGGTTGAAAGATGGCAGTGAGAGACTGATGGAATTAAATGGTGTAGAGTAACTGGAAACAGGAGATTTCAAGGAAATCATATTTAAATTGAAGATAAAATTGGAGATAACTCTTTTAAGAAATTTTCCTGGCAAAGGGGAGAAAAGTGGATCAGCATGTGGTAGATAAGGAGGGTAGAGACTTAAACTCTACTGTGAGCTAACCAGTACTGTAATCACTAGCCACAAGTGATGACTGAGCACTTGAAATGTGAATAGTTGAAATTAAGTTGTGCTGTAAGTAGGCTATATGGATCAGACTTTAAAGACTTACCAAAAGCCCATAAAATATCTCAGTACTTTAAAAATGTTGACTACATGTTAAGATGATAATATTTTGGATCTATTATATTAAAATTATATTATTAAAATGAATTTCACCCACGTGTGAATGTTTTTTAAATGTGTATATCAGAAAGTTTAAAATGATACATGGCTTGCCTTATATTTCTACCGGACAGTACTTGTCTGGGCAATCATATCATCTAAGCAACCTCTCTATACCCAAGGATTTGAGGTGGTAGGGGCAAAAGTAAGAAATTCGTATGTACTAAGAATTTAGAAACTTAATGATAATTAAGCAATCCTATCTAAAATATTCTTTTCTGGGACCCTATAATATTAATTTATAAATGAAAACCTTCAGAATAGTGACAATATTTGAGGTAAAGCTAACAACACAGAAATATAAAAAATGAAAAGGGCTACCTTTCAGACCTTAGGAACGCTTGTTTTGAAACTATGAACAGAATTTCAGAGACTGTAATGAGTTAATTTTCTCAAAGATCTCACAGAAATTAGTAGAATTTGACAGTGTTAGTTGCTACACAATTTTATAAATATTGGGTCCCTTTGAATATATTATTGTATGTATATATGGAACAACTAATAAGCTTCTATTTTTTCTGTCATTGATATTTTGAAATTAATGTTATTTTATGGTACTTCAAGCATGGAAGTGATACAAGTTTTGCTAAAAACTGATTAATCTAGTTATTACTGGCTATCTGTATTCTTACTGAATACTTGCTAAAGTTATGGTTTCATCTCATCCACAGTAATTCTATAATTACAGTATTAAGAATGGAGGAAACCAGCTGTGTTTTGGTTTCATTGAACATCCTGATCTGTTATTCAAGCATTTGGAGTAAAATAAAATCTAAAATGCATTTTGACAAGGACATTTTATGTTTATTTTTAGACTCAAGTACATTTCAGAAGGAATTTAATTCATAAGTTTCTGATTTATTTACAATTAACTGATCAAAGCTTTTGGTAAGAAGTGTACAATTTTAAAGATACTAAATCACCATTAATAAGGTATCTTTGCCCACTTATTTTTCCCGATTCTCCTATAGAAAGTCATTTTGCAAAACAAACATAATTTTAAGCCATTTGACATAATACTCAAAATCTACAATGTTGTATTTAACATGAAGAGATTCCATAGTATTGTAAAAACATTTGGAGAGTTGAGTTATCATTATTAATTATAAAAAATTAAGAAGCCAAGTAATAAAAACCTCTGATTTTGTGTAATACTCCTTTTCATTGACAACATTAAACAGCAATTAACTATTTGCTGACTACATCAGTTACTGCTTTTAATTTACCTAAGACAGGTGACAGCAATCACAAAGCCTAGCATAGCATAGCTGCTTAATAATTAACTTTCAAAATAGTTAATGAACAAATGATGAATGAATGACTGAAGATATTAAACTTAACTGGAAAACATCGTAGACTTTTGCTACTATATTTGTTTTAAATTTCGTTTGCTAGGACACTATGTAGACAAAACAACACACTAATCCCTTGATAATATTTTATTTATAATTGCATGTCTAAAACAAAATATATTCATATAAACTGAAAAAATATGGATATAGGCTTAGTTATTAATGAGTGAGATATTAATTAATGTTTTACGTTCATAGAAATATTATACATCTATATGCAGTATATAATTAGCATAATCTGCAAAGTCACTTATATACGTAATGTGTATTTCATATGTACTACACTATATATAATATGCATATATTATACACACATAGTATGCAATATATAATGTTAGCATTTTATATGCTATATATTATCGTATACATTACAGGATATGTTATATAACTATATGTGGACATATCTTCTTACACTATTTCATTTTATCTTCACAGTGATACTATGAGGTATTAATCTGATTTTCTAGAGATAGATTCAGAAGGGTGTTACCCTGAGTTTGTAAATAATTAACTATATCAGCAAAATCTGAAGTCTATTTTCAAGTACTTTCAAGATGAGATGTTATTGTAATGTACTGCTTTTCTTGCTCTCTTTGATTGTATTCAAAAACATACCTTCTTTTGACCTGATCTAGATTTTTACCACAGGATTGTACAGTAGCAGAATTTACTCAACACAAGGGATATGGTAATGAGACTTCATGTAAGACTCCGGAAATCTTGCCAGGCCAAATTCTAGAAACCACTCATCCAGAATATTTTCCCTGGCACTCCGCTTTATTGAGTATTCTCCTTCCATGTCTCTTTAGTCTTTCTTCATTTGCAAGAAGTTATAATTATATTACTGTTGCAACAGATTATTGTCTTTCAATTTCCTTGTTCTTAGAATTAATAATGTGATGGAAAGAAATGGTAAGGTTATCTATAAACAGTTTCAGAACAGGTGCATTTCATTTTGCTTTGTTTGTGTCAAGGAGTAGGAAAAAAGCAATTTTGGATATTCTTTACATCTTTTTACTCAAGACTTGCTATCATGATTGTCAATGAACTCCCAGAGTAGTGGACGTTAGCAGAAATTTGCGCTGTCTGGTCTGTTTTATAAGTTGGAAGGCATGGAGGTTAGATATTTACAGAAAAAAATTTCTTTCTTTTCCTTTATAGTTTGTGAATTATACACTTAAGGATTACTGAAAGGCTCAATTTATTTTAAGTTTTCACTACAATTCATCAAAACCTCCGTTCTTTTCTTAACTCATTACAACACATTGTTCTTTGTTGAGAATGTGCCCAGAGACATGTGCATTGTATGCCTTTTCTTAAATTAGAGAATAAACAAAGAGTGAGTTCTGTGAACAGATGCCATTATTCTATATTTATCACCAGACTGTGAACTCATCTCTTTTTGAGAATGACTATAACCTTAGTTCTGACTTTAAATGATATTTTGCTGGCAGGTTTGCACACGCCATCTGAATTTTATGTACACATGTGAAGCATGGCCTAAGGTTCTGTTGCCAAAAATAAATGATTCGGGAACATGATCAGTTTCTGATACTGTCAGCAACCAAATTCGTTTTCTGTCTGCATAGGAGAATAACTAATGCTGTTCTATTTGACGGCTCTCCTTAAGACTGAGATTCTGTTAATTTACTGAAGGCTAAATGTTCAAGACAAATGTTCTCCGTTACTTTTGCTGAACCCCAATTTAGATTAACTTTCATAGTAGGTAAAATGTGTCTTGGTTTTGTACTGTAAACTGTTCACAATTCCTCTGTCAACTTTTGCAAGTACATAAGCAATGTTCTGTTTTTTTAAGGTTTCCTCAATAGCCCTAAGAGGGAGGCACACCTGTCTCCCACCTACCTGAGCCTATCCATGTAACAAACTCACCCACACAGGAAATTAATCCAGCTCACACTGGCCACACACACTAGTTGTGCAGTTTTTCTTTTTTTAATAAACATTTCCATGTGCTGTTTTGGTTTGCAGCTGGGAACTGCCCAACCACACACAGAGCTAAGCTAAACTAACCTTTCCACTCAACTCACCAAAAAGGACAACTTTGCCTAGGCAGATGGTGATGTGCACTGCTGTGTGCAATGCATTTCCATGTCACTGGGCATTCTGAACTTTTCAGAAGCAATTTCAAATATATTTTAAAAGAAAATGTGATGTGAAGGGCTGTGCATTAAGTGTGTGCTTTAGGCAGACACACCTCTTTTTTTCCCCTGATTCAAGAACTAAGTTAGGTAAATGAAACCAAGTTACAATATTTTGCATTTTGTGTGCAGAGAGTGGGAGGATAAATCTTAGCCTAATTAGACCAAGAGTTTTAGTGAGTTTCCACCTATATCAATGGCAATAATTTGTGAAATAAGAAAACGTGGCAAAACTGTCTCCTAAAAAAATTAGTTTACCATCATATTACGTATATATCAATCAGAAAATAAGTTTTTATAAAATCACTAGACAAAGTCAAGATTTACTGTTTCTAGTTCTGTCTCTGCCATTTTTCAGCCACTTAATTTTTCTGGACTCTGGTTCTGTTGTCTAACATAAAGTACTCAATTCATATTAGCACTTCTGAAAGTAAACTTCTTGGATCCTACCTCTTCAAGATCCACAGCAGAGAGTTCCCTGATCAACTAATTTCAGGAAACATCAATACTATATTCTGTTGATGTCACATTTATTAATTCATGAAGAAATTCACATTTGAAAGACTTCAGAAGTACAGCAGTAAAGAAACCAAGTAACTTTGTTTAACTCAGTGTTTCTAATTTTTTTTTTAACCATGAAACAATGATAGTAGGAGATATACTTTGGGGATCACTGTTTAACTAACTCCTAAAGTCCTGTTATTTTAAATTTTATGGATATTTACACTTCACTGATAAGTATGCTAGTAACATTTACTGAAAATCCAAAGTTTTAAATCATTATAACATTCTTTTTTATATTTTATCATTTTAATTTCACTATTTCATGCATTTAATATCTCATATCTCAGAAATGAATGAAAATGCAACTGAGGTAATTAACAAGCTCTGGTCTTTAAATTCCATGATCATGTTCTTTATTGTCATAAAACTTATTTTCAGTTTTATTTCAGTTGATTTTTTAATTAATTTATTATTTTAAACTCTACACCTTACAACCACTACATATATCGTTAATTTTATTGTTTTATTCTTGTCAAAAGAACTTAAAGTCCAGTCAAAGTTAGGACTCAAAGTACTAACCTGTCAAATTTTATCCTTATATGTCAAAAAAACTTGAAGTCCAGTCAAAGTTAGAACTCAGTGTTCTAACCCCTCAAAGTTAGAACTAAAAGTTCAAATTTATTTTTCTCTGGCTCAACTTACAGGCTTTTATACCATCCAAATCTAAACACTTTAAAAGAAAGTAATAGATGACTTCTATTTAACATTTCAGGCAACTCATTATAATGCTTGTGTTCTTGAACAAAGTTTACAGTACAGATAGTAAAGTTTTGGGGGAAGGTAAAATAAATTGATGAAATACTGTGGGATGTAACTGGTGTGGCTTAAGAACTCTCTATACTTACATGATAAGAAAAAGAAAAATATCTGGACCCTCAGGTCACACCAGATGCCATATAACCTTACTTGAAATGATTCTGGCAATAGTTTGGCAGCTGGACCACTGTGGGTGCCATATGTCCGATGGTCTCACAGAGCTGAGATGCTGCCTTCTGAATCAGTTTCATTACTGTAATCCTTACTCTGCTAGATAGCCTCCCCCACATTCTTTACCTCTTATACTATTTCAGCCTCTTTGTTCTACTCTGCACATCATCCCCAGAATTAACATGTAATTATTTCTGAATGAGTGATGAGGAGACAGGGAATACCTATAGTACTCTTCATGAATGTTTCAGAAAATACTATTATTCATTTAAGAGACAAAAATTGCCTCATCTATTAGTATTTTTAAAAGTAATACTAATTCTAAGCTGCCCTCAACATCTCAATAATATGATGAGCTAACATTTGTTGAGTACTTACTAAGTCCTGGGTAAAATGCTAATCATGATCATGATTAAATCTGGGTCCAGGGTTCTCAAGTCCATTATACCATTCTCTGTATTTTTGTATACATTCAAACATTTATATAATGTGAATTAAAAATGACATGAGGTCAAATGTACTCAGGAGAGCATACAGAGACTTTTATTATAGAATAAGAAATTCAGGGACTAAATAAAGCATTTACACAAAGAATTTGGAAAAATAACAGAAACAATGAATAATTTTTTAAATGAAATCATTAGTCAAAATGAAAACAATTTTGAAAATTAAAAAATATACATAAAACTGAAAAAAATTTTACTTCATTGCTAGTCAAATAGTAAGTAAAACATAACTTTAAAACACTATGATTAGAAGGAACATGTCCTCTAGAGGGTTTTGGAAAGTCTTGAAAATTATACAAACTAAACAATTACATTTGAGAATTTTGTATAAAATATAAATTTCCAAGCTTAACAAAAACAAGTTGGAAACCTGAACAAATCAAAGTTCATGAAAACTATTTAAAAGTGGCAAAAGACCCTCCAAACAGAAAACTGAGAAAGGACCAGTTTATCTTATATTTTGAAAGTATCATAAAATCGCATTAAATAAAAATGTATGGAATAGGAAACAGAAATAGATCAATTAGAATTTAATAAGAAATCTAATAGACACTCGTGTTTAAGTAAATATTTAGTTGTTGTTGTTATTTTTTTTTTTACAATAATGGCATTCATTTGGGTTTGGAAAAGATTCGTTGTTTGATGAATTCTTTAGGTATTCAATTAGTTTGATAACTCACTCTTTCCTGACGTATGCTATTGAACACAAATTCTAGATCATATTAAGAGGCATCAACTGAAGTAAAAGATTTCAAGGTTCAAAGAAGACTGTACAACAAGCTAGATAATGCCACTTTTATTAACTTCAGACATATGAAAAAAATAGAGTGATAGGGTATAAGACATGCTACTCCAAAATAGGGCATTTTAGAAAACTGCAGGAGCAGGAAATTTTCTTTGATCTCACTCCTCCCATCTCCGTAGGTTATCAAATCCTAGGAGGGATTTTCTGATTCTGTCCTGAAACAGGTCGTGAGACCCTCATTCTAGAGGTGTCCAATATGTACATAGAGGAAATGAGCTCAAGATACAAAGATATCAAGAATCTGAACAAATAAGCCTTTGTAGTTCTCTCCCAGTTTATTACTATTATGTCATACCTTTTTGTCTATCAATAATATTTCTCTACAACTGTCCACTCATTATCAAAGCTAGCATAAAAAATACCCAGGTTTACCCATTTCTTTATGGCTTCGTTTCTTTATGAAGGCTCCTGTGTCACACAAAACTTATGTTAAATAAATTTTGTATGCTTTTCTTGTGATAATCGATCTTTTGTTACAGAGGCCGCAACCATGAACAAGATAGGATGGAAAGATATTTCTTTTCCCTTACAAAAGAATACATATACAAACAATTCATCACAGAAAGTAAAACCGCCAAAATATGTAAAACAGCCAAAAATATGTTTTAAAAAGGTAATCTTCCCTGGTCAAAAAATGCAAATAAAACAATATACTTTCTTTTATCTCTGCAGCTGGCAAATAATTAAAATGTTATTAAATACAATATTGCTGACTATTAAGATACATGTCATATACTGCTGATAGGTGCAAATTTTTCTAACATGCAAATTGACAATATGTACCAAAAGTCTTAAAAAACCTTATGTTGTTTAATTCAGAAATTCTGCTTCTAGGAATTTATACTTAAGGGCATAATAAAAAACATTATGTTGTTTAATTCAGAAATTCTGCTTCTAGGAATTTATACTTAAGGGCATAATATATTTAAAAATGCTTCTCGCAGCTTTATCCACTGAAATATTAGAAGCAACCTCAATGTTTTACAATATGGGATTGTGGCAGCCTTTTATGCTGATATAGTTTATTTTCTTGGAAATCATTTTTTTGAGGATATGTTATTACATATGAAGTCTGAGAAAATGTGTTTGTAGGTAAACCTTTAGAAGAAGTTTCTTTTCAAATACCTTATCTATTCTAGGAAAAAGGCGGTGAGGCTCATCAGAAATAAATGTTTATCTGTGCAAGGATGCAACTGTATGTGGCTATTTAAAAATGACATCATAGAAGAGTTGTTTCTCAGGTAGGGTCTTTAGAATTTTAGGGATTCTATGAGGACACATGGAGGTCATCTAGGAGGAGGGCAAGAGAGCTCTGGACCTTCCATTTACTTCCTTATTCAAAAAGGCATTCTGATGTTTCTGTTTAATATTTATTTTTCTGACATAGGTTTAGATGGTTAAAACGACATTGACAAAAACAATGAAAAATGTTCATTAAATGCCAGGAAAATTTTGAAGGACATTAAAATGGAGGAAATACAAATGATTGAGTGTCCTATCTAGGCGCACCTGCCTGATTATATCTGCTTTTCATGGTCCTTGAGCTGTTTAACAACTCTGGAAGTTGTAGGAAACTGATAATGGAAATTATTTTGGTCCCTAGAAATACAAATTAAGTAGGTCTTCGTAGAATGCAATTGATTAGGACATTTTGCATCTATTTGAAAGTGGACTTTAACACTCCTTACTTGTGTATGTATGTATGTGTGGTTCTTTGAATTTTCCTTTGAACTGGCAATATCATCTCATTAGTTCCTCACTAGTGATTGAGTAAAAGGCATTCACTGATGTACCTGTTTTATGTACATATGAGCATCATAACTTTGTCTTTTTTAAAAAAAATTTAGCATATGTTTGTATAATTTTCTAGTAAATTTTATTTTGCTTGGCTAAAACACATTTGAAAAAACAATGGAAATGATTTCACGACTTGCAACCTATTTACAAAACAAGTTAAATGAAAAAGTAGGTCATAAAACAGAATGCATAGTGTTAACTCATTTTGGGCTTATATTTTCTACAAATTTTTGAGGATATCTCTCATCTCTGTCTCCTGGATGCTGCTTTGGGCTTTTCAAACAGTTATCTTCTGTGTTTTTGTAGCAAATCTCCTTGACTGACTTCATATTGAGGGTGCATAGAAGCTTTCCCCTTAAAATTTTCAAAACT
This sequence comes from Cacajao melanocephalus, assembly GCA_963573385.1. NCBI lineage: Eukaryota > Metazoa > Chordata > Mammalia > Primates > Pitheciidae > Cacajao > Cacajao melanocephalus. The sequence continues at coordinate 16,215 of CAUYLG010044163.1, read as the reverse complement.
CAACTAACATTAAAGTTTAATATTGAAGGCCTTGAGGAAAAGAGTGGATTTAAAATGCAAAGAAAAGGAGACGTCTAAAATGCTAAGTATTCTATATCATCCTTGTCCACCAAGAATGATGCTCCAGAAATGGCCATCATTCATCATGGCCTTTGTATTCTAAGCTGTGTCCTGATGCAAAGTTGAAGAAGTTGTCCTACTTTCAGTAATCTAAAATGAGAAAATGCTGCTGTGTTAGGCTGTTCTTGCATTGCTATAAAGAAGTACCTCAGACTGGGTGATACGGTTTGGCTGTGTCCCCACCCAAACCTCGAATTAAACTGTATGTCCCAGAATTCCCACTTGTTGTGGGAGAGACATGGGGGAGATAATCAAATCATGGCAGCCGGTCTTTCCCGTGCTATTCTTGTGATAGTGAATCAATCTCACAAGATCTGATGGGTTTATCAGGGGTTTCCACTTTTGCTTCTTCCTCATTTTCTCCTGCTGCCACCATGTAAGAAGTACTTTTCACATCCCTCCAGGATTCTAAGCCTCCCCAGCCACGTGAAACTGTAAGTCCAATTAAACCTCTTTTTCTTCCCAGTCTCATATGTCTTTATCAGCAGCATGACAGTGGACTAATACGCTTGGTAATTTATACAAAAAAGAGGTTTAATTGGTTCACAGTTCTGCAGACTGTATAAGTAGGAAGCACAGTGCTGGCACATTTTGGGCATCTGGGGAGGCTTTAGGGAGCTTACAATTATGGCAGAAGGAAAAGTGGGAGCAAGCGTGTCATATGGCAGGAGAGAGAGCAAGTGGGAAAGTGACACACACTTTTAAGCAACCAGATCTCATGAGAACTCACTATCATGAGGATAGCACCAAGCCATGAGGGATCTGCGCCATGATCCAATCCCCTCCCACCAGGCCCCACTTTTGACATTTGGGATTACATTTCAATGTGAGATTTGATAGGGACATAGATCAAAACCGTATCAGTTGCCTTCATAATAATCTCAACACAAAACCAATTTTGTCCCTAAAGAACAAGTTACTTAACATTTCACTTAGAAGCATCTACATTTAGATTCCCTTATCCCTGAGATATTAGAATGAGGCCAACCATATATCTTCCTGTCTAATCTCCCCCAGAATCAGAGGAGATACAGCCTAATGAAACACCAAATCCACCTTTTGCCCTAAGAAGAAACAATTTAAGGACTCCCCAAATGGAATACTTTATAATGTCTAATCTCCACATACCACATTTAGCAACAAGGTAGAAATTTTTGACAGCGTAAAAAAATAGCAGCTTCTCAACGTTACATATATTTTTCCTGTTTTCTTCTAGCCAATAATAATAGTAATAACAATGAATAATAAGAAAGGAACAGCAAGTACTATAATGATAATAATGATTGTAGTGGCAACAAAGAATTTAATAAGATAAAAATATAAAAATCTATATTAAGGATTTGAGTGATGCTGTCAAGGTTTCCATTTTAACAAAACATGATATTTAGTGAAAATTAATTAGTTTTATTATATTTTATAGTAATTTTATTACCCATAAAAATACAAGGCTTGGCTGTCAGACCATCTGGTGGGCATCTCAATTGAATAAATTCACAAATAAAGATAAAATCCACATTCATTTATTAGTATTTGATTTTCTAGCCAAATTATCTTCCAGATAGTTTTTGTCTTAGACCTTGAAGAGAAAGCGCAGTGAGACTACCAGGGTGATGGTTGTCTGTGAGCTCATCAGATTAGATATGGCATAGACAATACGTATGCAACTAAATTTTGCTAACATATGGGAGATTTCATTAAAATGCTTTGATGTGTTGATATCCCAACATATTTGGAAGCCATAGAATCACACATACACACATATACACACAAACACACTCTTTTTTTTAACTGCTTTGTAGCGTCTGTCTAATTTATTATTATTATCATTATTTATTGTGGCACAATGGTCCCAAAGTTGTGTTTAATCCTTTCAAATCTCCTTAAGTTCTCTGACTGGCAGTAGACAATCATTGGTTTTCTTGGTCATATAACTAGTCTTTCTCAATTCGAATGCACAATAATTTAATTATTTGCTGTATTGTGTTGAGTTTCCTTTATAATTTGCTTGATGGACAGGTTGCAAATATTTAGCCTATCCCACTGAGAAGATACAGCCTCTGGAAAACCACTGGCAGAGATGACCTGTTACTTAGAAGCACTGTCCTCTGGAAAAACTGAAGGGTCTGGAGCATTGCTGGGAAATAAAGTCTTTTAGTTCTAAGTATCACTTTAAATTAATAGAGCATTAATCAAATGAAATCAGTAGCAGAATTACACAATAAAGAATTTAGCCAGAGTTTTGTTTCTTTTTAATCTTAAGAAAAAAAGTAATTTGAGTTTTTGAAGAATTATATGAGCAGTTTACGTTTTGGTCTTTGTCCAGGGATGGCAAACATAGTGTCAAATTTTGTTATTCTTATTTTTAAAATTGAACTATAGAAAATGAGAATTTGGTGCAATAATATAAGATGATTCAGTACGTATTAAGTATGTAGTAAGACCTCCTTACATATCTGATTTCTATTTGTCTTATTTCTTGCCTGGTGAAAGACAGAGTGTGTCTGTGTGTGTGTATTACACACACACACAAGATTACTATGATATATGAAATCCAATTTCTCATCAGAAAAGTATTAAATCTGAAGATAATTTAATTGATTCTTCCACAAACCATCCTCGGAGTTACTATGAGATAATTAGTTCTAAGCATAGTGCTTTTCATCACACTAGTATTTATTCATGCAACCTGTTTTTTAAAGCTTCTCTAACCTTAGACTACTCTTTTTTCACTCCAGAAAGATGTCTAAATATTTAGAGTTTAAAAAGTGTTCAACTAAAATGTTGAGTAGTTACTCCAGTTTTCTCAAAACCTTTTAAAATTTAGAAACTTCTTTGTTGTACAAACAAGAATTGTTTGAACTTTAGTAGAGATAAGAAAAAAGATTACACATTAGGAACACAAAATAATTGAAGGATTCAAGGCATTTACAATTCTTTGTAATCAAAAGCTGCATTTCTTATCTTGATGAACTCCCTGTTCTCCTGTTTTATTACATATTGCTATTAGATTGCCTTCTTTTAAGTTGGGATGATACACACAAATGCAAAATAGGGAGTGTAGATTATGCTGATAACTTAATTCAGTTGTAAAATACTTTCTTAGCCTTTATTTTGTACCTTTTTCTTTGTAATTATTTACTTGATGAAGCCTTTGTAAAGCAACTGTTTTGAAAAATATTGTCAAACTTGCGTAAGAGTACTCTTTTGGAAAGTATTAGGCTTAAGTACTAGTTTTTTGTGCTGCTACAAAGTGAAACCCTCGGTAGGAAATACATTTGATTATTTTTTCCTACAATGACTTCTTGCATCTAAAAGACAGCCTGTATATAAACAATGCATTCTTCATAGCTGATCCTACCACAGAAATAAAAATGTGTGTATTATTCTATCACAGACTTATGAGAGTATGTGCTAACAAAAAACGTGCACTGTATTTATTATGCATTCACATAAGGCTAGCACTGAGGGATTCAGTCTTACTCTCTAACAGTCTGTAACAGTCTGGATTTCCTTTTTTTTTTTTTTTTTTTTTTTTTTTTTTGAAGGTGTCTCGTTCTGTCTCCCAGGCTGGAAGGCAGTGGCATGATCTCGGCTCACTGCATTTTCTGCCTCCTGGGTTCAAGCAATTCTCCTGCCTGCCTCAGCCTCCTGAGTAGCTGAGATTACGGGCACCCACCATCATGCCTGGCTAATATTTCTATTTTTAGTAAAGACACGGTTTCACCATGTTAGCCAGCCTGGTCTCCAACTCCTGACCTCAGGTGATCCACCTGCCTCGGCCTCCCAAAGTGCGGGGATTACAGGTGTGAGCCACTGTGCCTGGCCCTGGATTTAAAATTGAAGTACACATGGGTTGTGTGTATCATAGTCATTATTTGCTCACTGTTGATAGCAGAACATTGTCCTAAGAGACAATACACTCTCCACCCACATCCACAACTTTGCTTTCTGGGTTACTAATTACTGAATCAGAAAGAGTCACCAGAGGCTGCTCCATTCTCAGTGAGTACAGTATCTTAGTTAATCCCCCTTTATTCTCTTCAATAAGGCTTATTATGACAACAGAAATTAATAGTAAAACTAAGATTGCCAAAATTATGATGCAGTTCAAAAGGCATCTTTCATTTTATTTTTCCGTTAATAACTACCAAACATTCTTAAAATGGGCCTAACTACACACACATAAACAGCATTTTAAATCATGAAAACCTTGTGGTTTTCCATATTGGAGATTTGTCACCTAGGACTTAAGTTGATAAAAGAAAGAATATTTTCTACTTTTCTTTTCTTTCTTTCTTTGTTTTTTTTCTAGATGATGCTAAATACAGAATTCTGGTTTAGTTCTCTACAACTTAATTTTCTTTTTCATTAGCCTTCAAGTAGATAGTGCCTGGACAAGATAGAGGAGCTAGACAATCCCAAAACTTGTTGGTTTTCATGCTTCAAGTCTAGTGATAGAAAAAATAACTCTAGTTATACCTTAGAATTGAGCAAGGGAAGGAGAATAGAAGATTCAGCCAAAAAAAACTGAGTTACTCTCTAAGTACCAAGAAAACAGAGAGACAGAGTCAAGCAGGCTAGATATTAGCTTATTTTCACCATTCACAGTTTGAGTCTGGGTTAATCTAAGCTTTTTCTTTTTTTTTTTTTTAATATGACAACATCCTGGTTTTTAAAAGTATTTATTTATAAGATCTACTTTCCATTATGTTGACCACTTTGATTGATTATTCTAGAAGCTGTGCCCAGTTTTCTTGTATGTCTTTAAGTTTTCTGAAGAGGAAACACACACAAAGGAAATTGATGTTGGCTACTTGAAATATAGGATAATATTTACAAGGTGTGTGGACTAAGCCCCACACCTTAAGAGCATGTTCGCAGAATCCCAAGGCCTATTTTGTTTTGATTTTGCCCACATGTTTTGTTTCTTTATTCCTCTGATATGATCTTTGTTAGTCTGCATGGTATTTTCTTCTCTATTTAAAAATAATAATTTGGGGTTCTTTTTATAATCTGGATATCCATGCATCTTCCATTATAGGTGTTAAAATTGTCTTCTCCCCATTTGTGGGTTGCCTTTCTTTAAATATTTTTTTTTAAATAAATTTGTGGACAAACAATGAGGAAAGGATTTCCTATTCAATAAGTGGTGCTGGGAGAACTGGATAGCCATATACAGAAAATTGAAACTGGACACCTTCCTTACACCTTATACAAAAATTAACTCAAGACGGATTAAAGACTTAAGTGTAAAACTCAAAGCTATAAAAACTCTAAAAGGAAATCTAAGCAATACCATTCAGGACATAGGTGTGGGCAAAAATTTCATTATAAAAATGCCAAAAGCAATTGCAGTAAAAGCAAAAATTGACAAAAGGGATCTAATTAAACTAAACAGCTTCTGTACAGCAAAAGAAAGAAACTATTCTCAGTGCAAACAGACAAGCTACAAAATGGGAGAAAATTTTTGCAATCTATTCATTTGACAAGAGTCTAATTTCCAGAGTCAACAAGTCACTTAAACAAATTTACAAGAAAAAAACAAACAACTGCACTAATAAATGGGCAAAATGGGAGTGGGGTGAGGGATAAAAGACTACAAATACGGTGTACTGTATACTGTTCGGGTGATGGGTGCTCCAAAATTTCGCAAATCATCACTAAAGAACTCACTCATGTAACCAAATGCCACCTGTACCCCAATAACTTATGGAAAAACAAAATAAAAAATTAAAAAAAAAAACAAAGATATGGACAAAGGACATGAATAGACACTTCTCAAAAGAAGACATTTATGTGACCAACAAACATGAAAAAAAGCTCAATATCACTGATCATTAGAGAAATGCAAATCAAAACCAGGATGAGATACTGTCTCATGTAGGTCAGAATGGCGATTATTTAAAAAGTTGAAACAACAGATGCTGGAGAGAGAGATTGCAAAGAAAAAGAAACATTTTTACACTGCTGGTGGGAGTGTAAATAAGTTCAACTATTGTGGAAGACAGTGTGGCAATTCCTCAAATATCTTTAGGAAGAAATACCATTTGACTCAGCAATCCCATTACTGGGTATATACCCAAAGGAATATAAATCATTCTATTATAAAGATACATGCATGTGTATGTTCATTGCAGCATTATTCACAATAGCAAAGACGTGGAATTAACTTAAATATCCATTAATGATAGACTAGGTAAAGAAAATATGGTACATATACACCATGGAATACTATGCAGCCATAAAAACGAAGCAGATCATGTCCTCTGCAGGGACATGGATGCAACTGGAAGCCACTATTCTCAGCAAAATAATGCAGAAACAGAAAACCATACACCTCATGCTCTCATTTATAAATGGGAACTTAACGATGAGAACACGTGGACATATGTGAGGAACAATACATACTGGAGCCTGTTGGGGTGGGTGGGGTGAGGGAGAACATCTGGAAGAGCATGCTGAGCTTAATACCTAGGTGATGAGTTGATCTGTGCAACAAACCACCATGGCACACATTTACCTATGTAACAAACTGGCACATCCTGCACATGTACTCTTGAACTTAAAAGTTGAAGAAATTTTTAAAAATGTTTAAACCAAACAAAACAACCAAAAGAAATAGATTTTTGGTTTTCACTGTTAATTCTTCTTTATTCCAATGTTATAATGATATTCTCCTGTATTTCTTTTAAAAACTTCATAAATTTATCTGTTCTATTTAAATCTATAATCCCCATCTGAAATTGATTTTTATGTATTAAGAAAGGCAGTGATTTCATGGTTTCTTCCTCTAGGATATCCAAATGTCCCAGACAAATTATCAAAAAGTCTTTGTCTTCCCCAGTGGCATGCAATGACAGTTTTTCTTATACTAAATTTGTTAGTGGACTGTGCCAATAAAAACAATTTAATTAATTTTAACTTTATGTCAATTATATTTTGCCATCTGGAAGCGTGAGTCTCCTCATCTTTTTCTTCTTCACAGGTAGGAGTTTCTTGATTCTTGAGCTTTGATTCTTTCACAAAATTTTAAAATAAATTTTTAGATTTAATGTATTAGAAGTCTGATTATAATTACATAGAGTCTATAGACCAATTTGGAGAGAACTGAGAAATTTGCAATATTATCAAAATTTGCAATACTGATTAATCCTATCCCTAGTCCTGGTAAATAGTTCCATTTGTTTAAGACTTTTCTTAAAGGCTTTTAGTAAGGTTTCTATTTCTCTTCTGTTAAAATTATTCTTAGATATACATATTTTAGAATTTACGTCTTTTAATAAATTATATTTTCTGAATGTTTTCTGGTGTACAGAAGCACAATGAACTTTTCCTATTAAATTTTTCCTCAGCAGACTTGCTATTGTAATTATTTTTCTGTGGATTCCTTTGACTTTTTTTTTGTAAATGGTCACTAGCCTGCATATAACAATTTTGTCTTTTTTGCTTTTCTATTTTTTAAAATCTCTCCTTCTAGGCTGGGCATGATGGCTCATGCCTGTAAGCCCAGCACTTTGGGAGGCTGAGATGGGAGGATCACCTGAGGTCAGGAGTTTGAGACTAGCTTGGCTAACCCCATGCCTACAAAAAACACAAAGATAAGCCAGGTGTGTTGGTGGGCACCTGTAATCCCAGCTACTTGGGAAGCTAAGGCAGGAGAATAACTTGAACCCGGGAGATGGAGGTTGCAGTGAGCCAAGATCGAGGCACTATACTCCAGCCTGGTCGACAGAAAGAGACTTTGTCTTAAAAATAATAATAAAAATAAATAAATAAAAAATAAAATATCTCCATTTCTTTTTCTTACTGATTCGTTTAGCTGGTATTCACTTCAGTGTTAAGTAATGATGGTAGACATTTTTATCTTGTTCCCGATCTTAAAATCACTTTAATTATTCACGTTAATTAGGAGGATTGCTATAGATTTTTCACTGATACACTGTGTAAGTGTTAGAAAGCTGCCTTTCATTTTGAATTCTCTAAACATGTTTTTTATCATGAGAAGATTTGGACTTACTAAAAACATTTTCTGGAAGAATAAGTTTTAGTTATTTAGATCTATCACACTGCATGGTGACCACAGTTAATAATAATGTATTGTATATTTCAAAATTGCTAAAAGAATAGAGTTTCAATGTCCTCACATGAAAAAAGTTGGTGAGGTGATGGGTATGTTGATTGAATCTTTCTGCAATATATACGTATACGTAGATGGAAACATCACATTATCCCCGTAAAAATACACAATTATTATTTGTCAACTAAAAATTTTTAAAAAATAAGTGGAATCATACCACACACACACACACACACACACACAAACACATTTTCTGAACTGTTGAGGTGATGATATTGTCTTACTCTTTTAATATATTAGCATAGTTTACTTATCAATTTATCATTTACCAATTTTATTACTTTTTTCTTTTTATTTATTTATTTTTTGAGATAGGGTCTCACTCTGTCACCCAGGCTGGAGTGCTTGATCTTGGTTCACTGCAATCTCCGCCTTCCAGGTTCAAGCAATTCTCTTGCCTCAGCCTCCCAAGTAGCTGGAATTACAGGTGTCTGCCACCATGCAAGGCTAATTTTTGTATTTTTACTAGAAACAGGGTTTCACCATGTTGGGCAGGCTGGTTTTGAATTTCCAACCTCAGGTGATCTGCTCACCTTGGCCTCCCAGAGTGCTGGAATTACACGCATGAGCCATCGTGCCCAGCCACCAATTATCTAATATTTTACAAACCTACATTTCTAGAAAAGCGTCTGATTTGTTGGCCTAGATTTCATTTGCTAATATTTTGTTTAGGTGTTTGAATTAAAATGTCATGAGTGAGAATGGCTTATTCTTTTTCTTTATTGTAAAGGCCTGTTTTTGCTTTTTTTTTTTTCAAGTTTGTGCCAGACTGAAAAAAAAAAAAAGAGGGGATTCTGTGATAAGTGGCTGCTTTTTCTATGTTTTAAAATTATTTTGTCTAATTTTAGGATAATTATTTCCTTAAGTGTTTGTTAGTATACTCCTAGAAAACCATGTGGGTCTATGCTTTTTTAATGGAATTATGTTAATAGTTATAGGGCAATATAGGTTTTCCATTCTTGAATTAATTGAGTTACACTTAAATTTTTTTTCCACTTTATTATTTAAATGTATTGCTATAAAAATATTGATGATATTTTTTATTTTAAATGAATCTCTTAGCATCTACAGATAGACATGTCTATTTCTTGTTTGTCATAGATCCAACTTTGGGTTTTTAAATTTTTTCTACTGTATGTTACTGTTCTGTTTTACTGCTTTATTATTTTCTCATTTTTTTTACATCCTTAGTTTTATTCTACTGTCCTTTTTCTAACTCACAAATTGAGTAACAATTTTAATAATTTTTCCACTTTTCTTTTTTTCTAAGGAAAATGTTTAAAGCTATAAATTTTCCTTTAAGAATTGCATTAGCAGTTACCTCTCAACTTTTAGTATGTGTACTCTGAAACTTTTGTTCAGTTTTGAAGTATTCTGTATATATTCTACTTTCAATGAGTTCTTATTTGTCTATGAGTCACTTAGTTTTTTTTTCATCTTTCTTCCTTTTTTTGGTGATTATTTTACTCAACTCAGGAATTAACATCTTTAATCAATTATGAAAATTTAACCATTTAATATGATCATGGCCTTTCCTTTATTCTTCCTCTTTGTTACAACTAATTTTGTGTATGTTATTTATTTTTAACCTAATTGGATTGTAGCAAATAATGTAACATGAAAAATTCTAATCTTTTGATATTTGTTAGGATCTGTTCATGGCTTAGTTCATGGTCACGATTTCTGGGCCTAAAAAGAAAATGTTTTTCTAAGTACAATGCTTACATACACACTCACATACATATACACATACACAGACACATATACACACTCTTTAGATAAACCCTGTTTATTACACTATTGCAGTCTGAGATATCTTCACAAATTATTATTATTATTATTATTATTTTTTGAGACAGAGTCTCACTCCATCACCGGGCGCCAGGCTGGAGTGCAGTGGCGTGACCTTGGCTCACTGCAACCTCCACCTCCTGGATTCAAGCAATTCTCCTGCCTCAGCCTCCCGAGTAGCTGGGACTACAGGCACCCACCACCACGCCCAGCTAATTTTTTTTTGTATTTTTAGTAGAGATGGGGTTTCACCATGTTGGCCAGGATGGTCTCCATCTCTTGACATCGTGATCCGCCCGCCTCGGCCTCCCACAAATTATTTTTTTTCTTGCTTGGTCTACCATTTTTTTTTCTACCATTTTTTAGGAGATCCTTGAGGTATCACCACACTGTCTTCCACAATGGTTGAACTTATTTACACTTCCACCAGCAGTGTAAAAGTGTTTCTTTTTCTTTGCAAGCTCTCCAGCATCTGTTTCAACTTTTTAATAATTGTCATTCTGACATGCATAAGATGGTACCTCATTGTGGTTTTCACTACACATATGGTGCACTGTATACTGTTCAGGTGATGGACACATCAAAATCTCACAAATCACCAATAAAGAACTTACCCATATAGCCAAATACCACCTGTACCCTAGCAACTTATGGAAAAACAACATAAAAAATAAAATAAGAGGCCTGGTGCAGTGGTTCACGCCTGTAATCCCTGCACTTTGGGAGGCTGAGGTGGGTGGATCATGAAGTTGGGAGTTCAAAACCAGACTGGCCAACATGGTGAAACCCTGTCTCTACTAAAAAATACAAAAATTAGCTGGGCATGGTGGCTCGTGCCTGTAATCCCAGCTACTTGGCGGCTGAGGTAGGAGAATTGCTTGAACCAGGACCCGGGAGGCAAGAGGTTGCAGTGAGCCGAGATCGAGCTATTGCACTCCAGCCTGGGATACTACATCTCAATAAATAAATAAATAACATAAAATAAAATTTAAAAGATAATAAGATAAAAATAACAGGGCAAAGGACATGAACAGACTTCTCAAAAGAAAACATATGGCCAACAAACACATGAAAAAAAGCTCAGCATCACTGATCATTAGAGAAGTGCTTCTATCAAGACAAGACAAGCAAGTTTTCTTGCTATGTATCTGTATTCTTAGTTTTATTTTGGGTTTCTCTTATTCCAAAAGCACACAACTCTTTGTGTTCTCCAGTTTAGTTCAGTGTTTCTATCAGTTTTTCTGCATTTGGAAGCCTATAGAAGTTGTTTTCCCAGCCTTTTAACACAACCAGTGCTGAAAGTCTCCCAGAACTGGTGAATGATCTCAAGTTACAAGCCACCTTTGGAGCTCAGTTACCTCTATGGATTCCTGCTTTTACTTTATTTTTCTCCTCTTACCTTTCCTTCGTTTTTGCCAATGTAGCTATAAATTAAGAATATTTTAAAAATATTCTATCACTAGCATCACTTAAGCAAGCAAGCAAGAAAGTAGAAAGAAAACAAAATGAAAATGCCACAGGTAAATTTCCATTCCAAAGAATAACTGAACTTGGCAGAAAAAAGAAACAATGATGTTCAAAAGGAAAATGTGTCTGTTTGTCACCCTGATATTCCACCTATGGAATATCAAGTGATATGGTCTGACTCTTTGTCCCCACCCAGATCTCATCTTGTAGTTCCCATAATTTCCACATGTTGTGGGAGGGAACCAGTGAGAGGTAATTGAATCATGGGGGTGGGTCTTTCCTATGCTGTTCTCATGATAGCAAATAAGTCTCACAAGAGCTGCTGGTATTATAAGGGGGAGTTTCCCTGCACAAGCTCTCTTTCTCTTTGCCTGCCACCATTGATGTAAGATGTTACTTGCTCCTCCTTGCCTTCTGCCATGATTCTGAGGCCTCTCCAGCCACATGGAACTGTGTGTCCAGCTAAACCTTTCTTTTGTTAATTGCCCACTTTTGAGTATGTCTTTATCAGCAGTGTGAAAATGGACTAATACAAGTATCAGTGCTCTGTAATCTGTCCCATTTCATAGTGGAGAAATATTCCTAATAAGACTGGCATTGATCTGTTAATCCTACAATCTTTATTCTACCCACAGAACTCACATAGATTTCCCTTCAGTGTCCTTGTGTCTTGCATTTGAGCATATCTCTGGGAACTGTGGTGTACCCACAGCCACTCTCTGCTGCCAACCCTGTAATGTTGGGATTAGAAGAACGGAGAAAGGGTGGAGGTGGTGGAGGTGGAGGTACTGAAAGAAGAAAATGAGTCACATGTAGATTTTCAACCTTTGTACTGTATTTATTATCTAACCTCAATGTTACCCCCTCCCTCTCCTCCTTCTACCCCATGTTTTCTGAGACCTCTTGCTCCAGGGATTATTCTCTTGCCTACACCACAATTTAAGTCTATTTTAACATCTGTAATTTGGCCAGAGGAACACATGCTGCTTTAAAATATTAACACAGTTCTTGTTTCTGTTTTCTTTGATGTCTTATAATTTTTGAGACTGTAGTTATCTGCACTGAAATTGGAAAGGAATGTAGAGGAATTTAGTTCTGTGGACATTACCTCCCTACCTCCTTCCTATTTTCAGTTTTATTTTTATGGGATGTGTAATGTTTAATAAATAAATAATCTGCATGGTTTAGTTTGGTTTTTGTATTGTTAATAATTTATTTAAAATTCTAACTAGCAATTTTACATAGTTCAGGTGGCAAGGTTTTCAGGGACTGTAATTTTCCTTATTACTTGAATCAGAAGTCCCCATTAAGTTTTTCTCAAAGAGTATTGACTGTCCCTACAGAGAGTATTGACTCCCCAAATCTAGTTTTGGAGCCCTTGACTTATATTTATAAGGAACTTAGCAAATGGCAAATATAGAAAACACTAATGTAGATAATTTAACTGGGTAATTCTGGTAGTTTTTCCAATTACTTCGAAAGCCATCAGAATTCAGAAAGGCCTTTAGTAGATCCAGTTCTATGGAAGTGTTACCATATTTCTGAGGTTGTTGTTAGTAACAGAAATGCCCTGAAGCCAGTTGGGAGCTCAGAGGATGCAGACCTGTCTAATGGTAAGCACTTGTTTGTTTGCTTGTTTTAACAAATATGTTATTAGAAAAGTAAAAAATATTGCATAGGTTTTAATACTTGAACATCAAGTGTATTCATGAACAGTGAGTACTTATCTTCACATAAACAGTTCTAGATGGATGACCCAGATGGCACTCTTCTCAGGGAGGGGTTCCAGCCCCCACCCTCTTGGACCCTCCCCTCCCAGCTCAACTCCATAGTACACGGTGGAGAAAGGGTAGAACATGGCCGGAGCAGCCCAGCTGCTCTCTGGCTGTCACATTACTATTAACTGTCAGTAATAAAAATAATAAGGTATGTGCTGCACACACATCCAGCCAGAAGCCTTGTTGGCCCCTAAACCTTTGTTTCATGCTGCAGTATTGAGAGGTATATGTCCCCAATAAACAGCCACCTGCACACAACTCAACGAGCTTCATGGGAAACTGTATTTCCCCACCTCCACCTTAGGTGGCTGCCTGTTTTCCAACCACAGGAATCAGTCTCTCAGCTCCTGCCTCTAGTCTGCACCCTAAAAGTTCAGTTGTCTCTGCCCTGGGGGGCACTGTTGACCCCCACAGGTTGAAGTTCAACACTCCTTAATGAGCAGCTGTTCTGAGCTGTACAGCTTCTTCTTGATGACTCAGCATCAGGGACTGGCTGAAGCCAGGGAGGAAGGGTGAGTTGGCAGAGCTGAGATTTGACCCCAGTTGGGCATTTTTGGAACTCTGTGTTCATGATCTTATTCAGTAAAGATCAGTTTACCTTGATTTCTTCCTTTATAACAGAGTTGTTTCAAGAAACAAATAACATAATAGATTAAAAGCACTTTGGAAAAGAAAAAAACTTCCACAGATATGTAAAATAACACAAGATCTGTTATAAATGCAAATGAGGTCCCTTGAGACTATTTAAACCAGTGCAGGTGCCTATGGAGTCCAACCAGCACTGGGGTGACTTTGGAAACTCTGTCAGGTCCACAGCTCCTCCTCAGCAGCAGCCTGGAGTGCCTCAAATTTTTGCTTGCTTTTTTGTTGCCCTTCTCTGTGAGCTGCAGGTTGTTTGCTAAGCTGGTTAAGTTTAGGAGTTAATTACTGAACACCTTAAGAACAATGTAACAATGATTGTTCATTCTCCTGCAAATGGAAGAGTTTTGTTCTAATGTCCTTTGTTCTCCATTCCTTTGCAACAAACATCTGAAATGATTCACTGACAAGCACTAAGCAACAAGAGCATTTCCAGAGCACTTCTCAGACTGTTCACTAAAGTTATAATCGCCACTCAAAGATTCTAGATTTTGGTTAAAAAGGAGTTTTGGCAAAAACTGTGGTGTGCACTGTGAATACATTTGACCTGCCAATAGCCTTGTTTTTAATCTAGTTACTGTGTGCACAGATAGAGAAGGAGACAGAAAGAACATGGTGCTGAGGAAAGGGATGCCTTCCCAATAGAGAGGAAACTGCCAATAATTCACAAAAGTGGAGCCTTAGAAAGTTGAAAAGGTCACTCTCCAGGCTGTGACAATAGGAGGCATTTGTTTTATACAGGAGTTATGTTCAATGTTGTCTGTCATAGGCTATCTGTATAAATCATTTTGACCCGTGTTACTTCTTGAACGAAATTATCTGCTTTACAGTTGCTTCCTATCCTGATGTCATCAATATTTATAGCTTTTCTTAGGTTAAAATTGCAGTGTAATTTTAATGCACTATTTGTGAAATTAAAATTTTTACTCTCAACATTTTCATGGAATATGAGAATTTTAAGGCAAATTTGGAAGTTTTCTGAAGTTTTATGAACCAGATTTTAGGATTAGGAGAATTAACCTCTTCTGTCTATAAAATAGAAATAGAAGCTTTCCAAAGCTGCTGCAGTTATTATTAAGGTATCAAAATATTAATTCAATTATGAGTCAATTTTAAACTCAGAAGCAGCACAGCACAGATTTAACACTTAAAAGGCCTTAAAAACTATTATATGGGGGTGCGATCCAAGACGGCCGATTAGGAACAGCTCAGGATTGCAGCTCCCAGTGAAAGTGCAGAGGGTGAGTGGACGCTGCATTTCCAGACGGATTTATATTGCCCACAGACTAGGAGATTCCCAGGCGGAGGAGCCCTATGGGTCGCCAGCGCGGCTCGGCCAGCGCAGTTTTACCGGCGCCCCGGCGTGGCAGTTCTCCGTACAAAATACACTAGTCTGGGTCTCCCTTCTAGCTGGCAAGCGGAGCTTCGGGAAGGCAGAATCGCCCATTCGTCTGATTAAAAAGGGATCTGAAACAGGGAGCCAGGCCAGGAGATTCCCAGGCAAAAAAGCGCCACGAATATCAGCGCTGCTGTTTCAGCCGGCGCAGTGGGTCACCACATGGGAAATCACACAGATCCCAGCGCCTTTTCATCAGGCGACTGGAACATCTGGGAGAGAGTTGATCGTTCAACGAAACAAAAAAGACTCTGAGGCAGGGAGCCAGGTGATCAGGCTCAGCTGGTCCCACCCCCACAAAAAGAAAAACAGCAATTGGAAATGCTCAGGGTTGAGAAATAGAAGCTTTCCAAAGCTGCTGCAGTTATTATTAAGGTATCAAAATATTAATTCAATTATGAGTCAATTTTAAACTCAGAAGCAGCACAGCGCAGATTTCACAGCAAGCACAGCTGAACCCGGGACGGTCCAGCTTTGTGGGGGAGGGGCGTCCGCCATTACCGAGGCACTCCACCACTACGGAGGCAGTCCGCCATTGCTGAGGCAGCTTGCCATCACCAAGGCAACTCGCCATTACCGAGGCAACCCGCCATTACAGAAAGTCCGCCATTACAGAGGTGAACCACCACTGCCAAAGCAGTTCTAACTACATCCATATAAACAGGACTGCAAAGAAGTTCACACGGCAGCTGGGCGGAGCCCACAGCAGCACAGCAAAGCCTAGGCAGGCAGACAGTGACTAGGCTGCCTCCTTGCTGGGCAGGGCAGCCCTGGAAAAAAAAAAGACAGCAGCACAATGGAAACTCATAAATAAAGCCCTAACTCCCTGGGACAGAACATCTGGGAAATAAGAAGGGGTTTATGAGTCCTGCTGCAGCAGACTTAAA
>CAUYLG010044162.1:0-12820 GCA_963573385.1 Cacajao melanocephalus | reverse complement strand
ATTATACTATATTAATATATTCTATATTTATATGTAAATATCAGAATACATTATAGCATATATAAAAATTATATTGTGTAATATATTATAATGATAATATTCATATATAAATATTACATATTTATAAGATGCATGAATATTATATAAATATATTTGAATATTAATATAATATGCTAATTGTATATATTTATATTAAATCAATTTATACATGAATATATGATAATTAATATAAAAATAGTTTATGATATGTAACATATTAATTAGCATATGTTACATATTCTTAATATATTTTAACTTTCAAGCAATTATTTTTATATATATTTACCTCATTATAACTGCATTCATGTTTATTGTACAGGTAGCTATTATAAAATATTTTATCCATAACCTGGTATAAATTTGCCTAAACCTTGAGAAACTCCTAATTCCAACATCGTTTAGAAACGATATTATTAATAAAGTTTAAGAAAATAAAATCCACTCATACATACCTATCTTACAGTAGCTTTGAAAGACAGTTTATCTGCATTAGTTACCTGTAGCTGCTGTAATAAATTACTACCAATATCATAGTTAACATATCAGAAATTTATTTATCACAGTTTAGGTGGTCAGAAATCTAAACTCAGTATTGCTGAAATAATGGTGTCCACAGGGCCATTCTTCCACTGGTGGCCCTAGTATAGAGTCTGTTCCTTAAATCTCCCAGATTCTGTTGGCTGCCAGCATTTCTCACTTCTCACTTCAACCCTCAAGGCCAGTGTTTTCAAATCTATTTGGCTACTTCTTTATTTCATCTTATCCTGCATGTTTGACATCTCCAACTGCCTTTCCCTTATAAAAATACATATGATTACATTTACTGGATGTATCCTGCATTATTCTTCAAATTTTAAAAATACATGTTACTTTTCCAAGATATATTTGAAATATTTCTTTTCCTATTTATATAATTCTCACACAATTTTTACAGTTTAAGACCTGATGTTAATGTTTCTCTTTAAATATACAAAGGCAAAATAGTATGAAAAGTATCTGTTATAGCTCCAAGTTCATAGCATATTAGTTTCCTTCTCTTCTTCCTATGCTAGCTAAAGTGTTTAAGAAACAAGTTCCTAAATATGTTATTACATTAGAATGAAATACTTTATTGAAAAGTTCAGATGCTGCTGAAATATTTAAACATAATTCTACTTCTGAAATATTTAACATCAGGCAAATTTTAATCAAAATACACTGTACTTTTTAGTGAATGAATTCTATTTCATCACAGAAACATGCATATGTGTATAAAAGGGGTTACAAAAAACACCAAAAATACTTTTTGTCTCCTCTCCTCCTCCTAACTTCTGATTTTGATCAAATTTGGAATAAACTAATGCCAAGTACTGTCTCTGACTTTCTGTGTCATTTATTATTAGTGTCTGGAAAAATTCCTGACAGTCATGATTATATTATTGTGGCATTCTTGCATGTCCTAAAGCAGGATCAGAAAATGGAAAACAGTACTCACTTTGAACTACTTATACTTTCTAAATCATCTGCTTACTAATAAATATTTACAAGTAATAAAAAGTAAAAATAAATTAAACTCTAAGGTAATCTTCAAGAAGGCATATGTTGTATTATTGTACATGAGATGTTCATATATTAAGGTCCTTCACAATGTAGCCAAGACATTATATCCTATGAATAAAATATGAGAAGTTCTATGATAGTGTAAGTACTAGAAAATGGCCATGTGGCTTATTTATTATACCAGCTTGAGCACTATTACTGGGAAAAATTCAAATAAACATTTCCTCATTGTTCTATCATATCTGTTAGAGGACCACAGCAGACTTGTAGATCTTAATGTGTGAATGCAGAAGAGGATCATTTTCCCTATACTCGGAAGTTTAAAGCTGTATGATTAAGGAATCAATTGCCTTTCAATTCATGTAACTAGAGACTTACATAAAATAGTAATAAAATATACTGAAACCCTGGCTCCTACCAGCTTTATGTCAATGATTAGTGATTGAGGGTATGGAAGACAGGTCTTAAAATGTCAATATTGTTTGTCTTAAGAACTCAAACCTAGCTAAATCCATGGAGTTCTGAAGGAGGCAAACTCCTTTCCTGGGAGGCCAATAGACATGTATAATGTAACTTCACATCAATATTCCAGAAACACAGTTGGATTATGCTAACACTACAAAAGAGAATAAGACACAAATTACTAACAATAGATCCAACTTTGAATCAATATAAAGGAATATGGAAAGATTGAGTGGAAAGTTATTCCAAAGTGGTGTATAAAAATGAAGATAATAAGAGGCATCAGAGACTTATACTAAAGTAGAAATGAGAGACATAAGAAACAAATTGACTGTTAAAGAATAAAAAGGAAGCTGGAAATTTATTTAACTAAGAAAACCGTCGAATATTATTATAAGTAAATAAATAATGGCAATCAAAGATTTTGGGATGCCAAAGATGTATAAAGTAACTATGATTCTCATGGTTAAAAATCTGCCAATAATGCCTAAGCATCAGAGAAAAGCAGACTTGAATTCATATCATTGCACTAAGAACAACTTGCAAAGCTATATATATATGTATATATATATATATATATATATATGTATATATATACACTTGCAAAACTGGATTTTAAAGAAAACAGAGTCAAGCCAATATTTGGCAATGTTTTTCATCTTAAGGACATTTTGTATTTGAAAGCAAATGAGAGGCTGAGAAACTGAGCAGAAATTGCTCATGAATCAGTGGATAACCGTGAAAAGAAACTCAGTGTCTGAGGGAGATGGTCCTAAGGAAATACTCTCAGCTTTCAGTTAAGAAACTATTAAAGGTAAATTGAAAATAGACCAGACATAACAAAGAATAACACCTAGATTGAAAGTGTTCCATACCTAGGTTAGTTGACAGAATCAAAGTAAATTTTCTCTGAGAGAATATTACCTCCTCTACAGCAAGTTTGCTGTGGTCGTATGGCAGATATGATAGAACAATGAAGAAATGTTTATTTGAATTTTTCCCAATAATCGTGCTCAAGCTGGTATAATAAATAAGCCACATGGTCATTTTCTAGCATTTACACTATCATAGAACTTCTCATATTTTATTCATAGGATATAATGTCTTGGTTACATTGTGAAGGACCTTAATATGTGAACATCTCATGTACAATAATACAACATATGCCTTCTTGAAGATTACCTTAGAGTTTAATTTATCTTTACTTTTTATTACTTGTAAATATGTATTAGTAAATAGATGATTTAGAAAATATAAGTAGCTCAAGGTGAGTACTGTTTTCCATTTTCTGATCCTGCTTCAGGACATGAAAGAATGCCATAATAATATAATCATGACTGTCAGAGATTTTTCCAGTAATCAAAACAGCATGGTACTGATACCAGAACAGAAATACAGACCAATGGAACAGAACAGAGGTCTCAGAATTAATGCCACACATCTACAACCATCTGATCTTTGACAAACCTGACAAAAACAAGCAAGGGGGAAAGGATTCCCTATTTAATAAATGGTCTTGGGAAAACTGGCTAGCCATATGCAGAAAGCTGAAACTGGACCCCTTCCTGACACCTTACACTAAAATTAACTCTAAATGGATTAAAGACTTAAACATAAGACCTAACACAATAAAAACCGTAGAAGAAAATCTAGGCAAAACCATTCAGGACATAGGCATAGGCAAGGACTTCATGACCAAAACACCGAAAGCACTGGCAACAAAAGCCAAAATAGATATATGGGATCTAATTAAACTTAAGAGCTTCTGTACAGCAAAAGAAACAACCATTAGAGTAAACCAACAGCCAACAGAATGGGAAGAAATTTTTGTAATCTACCCATCTGACAAAACACTAATATCCAGAATCTACAAAGAACTTTAATTTGCAAGAAAAAAACAACCACATCAAAAAGTGGGTGAAGGATATGAAAAGACACTTTTCAAAAGAAGACATTTATGCAGCCAACAAACATATGAAAAAATGCTCATCATCACTGGTCATTAGAGAAATGCAAATCAAAACCACATTGGAACACCATGTTATTCCAGTTAGAATGGCGATCATTAAAAAATCAGGAGACCACAGATGCTGGAGAGGTTGTGGAAAAATAGGAATGCTTTTCACTTTTGGTGGGAGGGTGGGAGTGTAAATTAGTTCAACCATTGTGGAAGACAGTGTGGCGATTCCTCAAGGATCTAGAAATAGAAATACCATTTGTCCCTGCAATCCCATGACTGGGTATATACCCAAAGGATTATAAAACATTCTATAATAAAGACACATGAACATGTATGTTCATTTTGGCACTGTTTACAATAACAAAAACTTGGAACCAATACAAATGCCCATCAATGATAGACTAGATAAAGAAAATGTGGCACATATACACCATGGAATACTATGCAGCTATAAAAAAGGATGAGTTTATGTCCTATGTAGTGACATAGATGAAGCTGGAAACCATCAGTTTTAACAAACTGACACAAGAACAGAAAACCAAATATTGCATGTTCTCACTCATAGGCGTGTGTTGAACAGTGAGAACACATGGACACAGGGAGGGGAATATTACACACCAGGGCCTGTTGGGTGGGTAGGAGGTCTAAGGGAGGGATAGCAGGGGTTGGGGTATTGAGGAGTTATAACATTAGGAGAAACAGGTAATGTAGATGTTGAGGGGATAGATGCAGCAAACCACCATGGCACATGTATCCCTATGTATCAAACCTGCATGATCTGTACATGTACTCCAGAACTTAAATTATAATAATAAAAAAGAAGACATAGAAGTGGTGAATTACCATATAAAAAAATGCACAACATCACTAATCATCAGAGAAATGCAAGTCAAAACCACAATGAGGTACCATGTCATACCAGTCAGAATGCCTATTTTAAAAACTGCAAAACAACAAATGCTGATGAGGCTGCTAAGAAAAGGGAATGCTTATATGCTGTTGGTGGAAATTTAAGTTAGTTTACTCACTGGAAAACAGTATGAATATATCTCAAATAACTTAGAACTACCATTTGGCCCAGAAATCTCATTAATCAGCATATATTCAAAAGAATGTAAATTGTTCTACTAAAAAAACATATGCATGCATATGTTCATTGTAGCACTATTTATAATAGCAAAGACATGGAATCAACCTGGTTGCCCATCAACAGTGAGTAAGAAAAAATATATATGGTACATATATACCATGGAATACTACGCAGCCATAAAAAAGAACAAAATCTTGTACTTTGAAAAGACATGGATATAGCTAGATGCCATTATCCTAAGACAATTTAGAAACATAAAACCAAATATTACATGTTTTCACTAATAAGTGGGAGCTAAACGTTGGGTACTCATGGACATAAAAGATGGCAACAATAGACACTGGGGATTACTAAAAGGGGAAGGGAAGATAATAGTTGACTAACTATTGGGTACTATGCTCACTACCTGGGTGACAGGATCATTTGTTCTTAAATCCACAGCATCATGCAATACACCTATGTAACAAACCTGCACATGTACCACCTGAATCTAAAATAACACTTGAAATTATTCTGAAAATTAAAAAATAGTAAAAATGGAATAATTTTTAACTTAATATAATTGAAATTTAAAAATTTAAAGTGTCAGAACAAACAATATAGCAAGACTGAGATTGCTATTTTTAGAAAGATACATACAAGGGTAATTTTGTACTTGGGAACTTGGATTTGGATTTGGAAATCTTTACATCATTACCTAATAAAAATGCTTATTTTGATTAACTGTAGAAACAATGTGGTTTATGCCTAACACTTACTTTCTTTCTGGGAGTCTGAAAATTTGACATACGCTAGCAGAAGGTACCTACATGATTAGCCCTAGTGTAAACACAGGGCTGTGAATCCCTTACGAATTTCCTTGGTAGACAATAATTCATGCTTGCTAAACTGTCTGTTGAAAACACATAGTAGATAAAGGACTTATAACCAAAATATATAAAGAACTCTTAACCCTCAGCAATGATGAAAACCAATGATGCAACTTCTTAAATATGAAAAGAAATCAGAACAGGTGGCAATGGTTATCTAAAAAGATAAACAAAATCCTTTGTTGTTAGAAAAATTGAAATTAAAACAACAATGGCCAAGTGAAGTGGCTAACATCTGTAATCCCAGCACTTTGGGAGGCCAAGGCAGGCAGATCACTTGAGGTCAGGCATTCGAGACCAGCCTGGCCAGTGTGTTGAAACCCCACATCTACTAAAAATACACAAAAATAGCCAGCCATGGTGGCACATGCCTATAATCTGAGCTACTTGGGAGGCTTAGGCACAAGACTTGCTTGAACCTGGGAAGTGGAGTTGCAGTCAGCAGAGATTGTGCTACTGCACTCCAGCCTGGATAACAGAGTGAGATTCTCTCAAAAAACAAAACAAAACAAAACAAAAACAAAAACAAAAAATATATGAAAGGTCACTACATGCTTGTTAGAATGACTAAAATACAATAGCTAACAATACTAAATGCTGAAGATGTGGAGCAACAGGAACTCTCATCCATTGTTGGTAGAAATGCAAAATAGTATCATCAATTTGGAAAATAATTCAACAGTTCATTACAAAGCTAATTGTATCTTTACCATGTGATCTAGAAATTGAACTTACATTATTTATTCAATCACTTTGAGAACACATGTCCACATAAAAACCTGCATATAAATGTTGATAGTCTCTTTTTCTTAATGGCCCCTAAGGGAAAGAAACACCTATGTCCTTCAATAGATGAATAAACCAACTGTGAGATTTTCATTCAATGGAATACTACTTAGTGATTGAAAAGAAAGCACTATTAAGCTCTGCAAGAATGTGGAAGAATCTTAAGGCAAATTTTTAAGTTAAAAAATCCAGGCTGAAAAAGCTATATACTGTATGATCCAATTATATGACATTTTAGAAAAAAACAAATACTGTAAAGATAGTAAGCAGATTAGTTGTTGCCAAAGGTTTGAGAAAAGAAGATTGAAAAGGAGAAGCATACAGGATATGTAAGAGACATGAAACTATTCTGTAAGACACTATAATGGTGGATAAATTATGTTGCACATCTGTCAAAACTTACAAAACTTTGCATCACAAGGAGTGATTCTTAATGTATGCAAATATTTTAAAAAATATTTAGGGTGTCCAGTAATTCCAGATGGAATATAAATAATTATTTTAAAAATCTGTTAACAAAAGTATGAAATGGATTCTGTGGAGAAAGTACAGGCCTAAGTAATTTTGGAAATGTTTAGACTGTGCAACTAAAAGTAAGAAGAACTTCATATAATCACTATACCCTACATCATAAATTTGTTTCTTACAGAGGTATTGTTTAATAATTTTGAAGCCACTAAACTTGTATATTAGAATAGAATAATTAAATGATGAATATCATTTATGTTTTTCACTGTTGGAGTCTGAGGCTAAACAAGTAAGGATGAGACTAGAATGATCAATGTGTTAATGTATTAATATTGGAAAATCAATATAAATTTATGTTTAGCTTGATATAGATACAAAAGGATATATATAGAATGATGTACAGATATTTTGTGTGCATATGTTAGTATACATATATACATATAATTGTTCTGCCATCTGAGAGACCCTAGATTCAAAATACTCCAGGGTCAATAAGCACAGATAACATTCAGATCTTGGCTTCTAATGCCATTTTCAAATAAAAGGAATCCGTGCTCTTTGGAGAAATCACTGTGTCTAGGATGAGAACAGAAAAATATACAAGGTAAATCTTGGATATCCTACAGTGCACCAAAAGACTTCCAAAATCCCAATTATGGAGTATGTCACAGATACACTGGAGCCTACTGAAATAGCTCTCAATGGCTAAAGCTGGAAAAATTAGAGTCAAAAAAAAAGGAGAATTTTATTATAGCTCAAAGTAAAAATATTCATGCATAATTACATGCGTAAATGTGGATACAAATACATAATTGAATAAAATTATAAGTGAAAGAAAATAAATAAATCACTGATGTAAAGTGATTCTAATAATGTACATAGATAATTTGCCCTCAATAAGATGAAGCATAATTCTCTCCTTCCTTAAATATGGGCTAATTTGAATCCTTTCAAATCATACAGTATGGAAGATGGGGGCAGAGGACTTAAATTTCTGATGTGGAAGTCTGGCAAACACTGTGTCAGCCTGGTGACCAGCCTTAACATTAACACTATTAACTTATGTCAAAAATATGTTTGCTTCCTATGATAGGATGAAATATTACTTGAATTCTGTGGTATTGCTCCCATGAACATACTGGGTATAAAATAAGAAAATTTGAACAAAGTATTATTGTTAGTTAATAATAATGCATCTGATATGGTCTGGTTGTATCCCCACCCAAATCTCATCTT
Organism: Cacajao melanocephalus; assembly: GCA_963573385.1. Classification (NCBI taxonomy): domain Eukaryota; kingdom Metazoa; phylum Chordata; class Mammalia; order Primates; family Pitheciidae; genus Cacajao; species Cacajao melanocephalus. The sequence goes on along the minus strand of CAUYLG010044162.1, from coordinate 4,371 downwards.
GAATTGTAGTTTCTGTAATTCCCATGTGTTGCAGTGTGAGGCACCTGGTGGGAGGTAATTTAATCATGGGGGCAGTTACCCTTATGCTGTTCTTGTGATAGTGAGTGACTCATCACAAGATCTGATCTGACAGTTTTACAAAGGACTTTTCCCCTTTTGCTCGGCACATCTCCTTCCTGCTGCCATGTAAATAAGAATGTGTTTGCTTCCCCTTCTGCCATGATTGTAAGTTTCCTGAGGCCTCCCCAGCACTGTGCAACTGTGAGCCAATTAAGCTTCTTTCCTTTACCAATTACCCAGTCGTGGGTATGTCTTTATCAGCAGAGTGAGAACAGACTAATACATCATTATAATTTAACATGTAATACTGATAACCTCATGAAAAGAGAAACGGGGAAAGGGATTAGCATAATTAACTTGTAAACTTTGTAGTAAGAAAAAAGTGAAAGAATAGGATGGGTAAGAGAAAATAAATTTGTCATTTCTTAGAGATGACCTATTTATGTAGACAAAATCAAAAAAGAAATCTATATAATATTATCAATAAGTAAATTTTTCATGATTGCAGAATAAAATAATAAAATTATTATCAGATTTTGCCTTGAAAGGGTATTTTTCTTCACAGTATGATTCTGAGTAGGCCCAATGAGTACATTTGTCCAATTAAGTGACATTGTTCAACTTCAGAGTCTAAATATCAGGAGTTTTGCAAGGTTTTACAGACTCATTTGGGTCCTTCTCACCTTTATCATATGAAAAAGTCTAAACTAGCCTCCTAATGATTATAAACCACATGTAGCTAGAAGAGTCATCTTACCCGAGTATCTTAGAGATGTCAGTTCCAAGCTTTCCTGGCTGCTTATCACAAACCCAGGAGGGAATCCAACCAGAATGAGCTAAGCAAGACCCACACCAGTAAAACCACCCCAATGAGATTCAGCCAATTTGTCAATGCATAGAATTATGACCGAAAAAATGGTATGCTGTTGTATGCTGATAAATTTTGTTGTATGCTGATAGAATAAAATAACAAACCAAAGCTAACTGATACAAAACCCAACCAAATATGTGCAAGACCTATAAAAGAAAATTATGAAGCATTAGGAGACCTATAAGAAGATCTAAGTAAATTGAGGGATATACTAACATCATGGATAGAGAGAGGTAAAGTTGTATATGCTCCCCAAATTTATCTAAAAATTCAATGTTTTCCCAAACACATTACCAGAATTTTGAATTTGAAATAAAAAGCTGATCATATAATATGTATGGTAACAAAAATAAATGACTAAGAATCACTGGGACATTCTTGAAAACAGACAAAAAAGTTTGTAAACATACTTAACAGATCAGTTATCAACATTTACTGTAATTAGGACAAACACAGCAAATAGGACAACATAATATTTGCATGAAGAAAGACAAACGTAGAAGTACAACAGAATCAACAGACCAAAACTACACCTACATAATAAATATGCTCTTGATTTATAGCAATGTTTACATTACAAAATGATCAGCTTTAAATAAATGAGGGTATGAAGTGTATACAGAAATAGAAGAAAATTATCTGTGACCCCTACCAAACACTATACACAAAAAAGTAGTATACAACCTAACTGATAAAAGTTAATTTGTGAAAATTACAGATATAAATATAGAGTTAATTAGTATAACATATTGTTTTACATGAAAATTAAGAATTTTGTTCATAAAGAATACCAATACAAATGTTAAATCAAAGAACAGATGAATTATTTGCAGTAAATACGACTCATAAAAGTCTTGCAAATATTCTCCTAGAATATATAAATCTGTAAGAAAATATACTAATTAATAAGAATAAGAGAGATAATACAAATGAAAAATGAAGAATTAAACGAGGATAACTTTATAAAGATATTCAGATATTCAATAAAAACACACATACGTATAGTCCCCTATTATTAATCAAGGAAGAACTAAGTAATACAGGCACGATACAGTCATAAGAACGGCTAACATAAGAAAGATTGTTAGTAACCTGAGTTGGCAAAGTTCTGTAGCAATTAAAACTCTCATACATTGCTTGTAAAATGTGGGTAAATTGATGCCACTTAGAAAAACTGGGAAGATCTACTAAATTAGAATAAAATAACTTCTGATGACCAAGCAATTCCACTATCTTTACATAGCCTTGTGAAATTAAGTAATTCAAACTTAATGTTATTGGAATTTTAAATTATTTAAGACCTGAGAGGAATATGACTTCCTGGCCTAAGTCACATAGGATGCATCTGTAACTTCTTCTTCAATTCCAGATGAAATCTCTACCTCATTTTTGTTCTGTAAATTATTAGGGAAGACTAGAGGCTAAAATAGAAAAGAACCCTAAAAACTGTTAGCCTTTCTCACAAAATATAAAGCAATCTTTCTTGGAATGTAGCAAGCTGTAACCAATCAAATTACCTTAATATATTCAGTTGCCTTATTGCAACCCTATTAAACATTTCTGTTACTGGCTGTGTTAGTGAAACCTTAGCTTTCCCATTTTGAGTTGCTGACCACATTTATTTGAAGTTTGTGTTTCCTGGGTGACTATCCTAAAGCTTTGAACTGAGATAAACTCTAAACATAATCACGTTTTTAAATCTAATTTAAGGTGACGTTGTGACCATGAAGGAACCCAAATAGACCTCCAGTGATACCCAAATCTTGGTTAACAAGCAGAGCTCTGATACCAGCAAAATGACATTCACTCATCGAGCCTTACTAGACTCAATGGGCAATATCTGATAAGGAAGACCCTTTTGGAGGGCTGAAACTCTCAGCTTGGTTGAGGTTCAAAATGTATTCAAGATATAGACTTTCTAACTCAAAAGAGTTGGAATTGAAGCTCTACTGCTAGGTAGAACCAACCTTCCCTTCCTTCTTTCCTTCCTTCCTTCTTTCTTTCTTTTTCTTTCTTTCTTCTCTCTTTCTTTCTCTTTCTTCTTTCTTTCTTTTTTTTCTTTCTTTCTTTCTTTCTTTCTTCTTTCTTTCCTCCTTTCTCATCTCTCTCTCTTTTTTTTTTTGAGACTGAGTCTCACTCTGTTGTCAAGGCTGTAATGCAGTGGTGTGATCTCGGCTCATCACAACCTCCACCTCCTGGGTTTAAGCAATTCTTCTGCCTCAGCCTCCCCAGAAGCTGGGACTATAGGCACACACCACCACACCCAGTTATTTTTTTTTCTTTTTGTATTTTTAATAGAGATAAAGTTTCACTATATTGGCCAGGATGGTCTTGAACTTCTGACTTTGTGATCTCCCTGCCTAGGTCTCCCAAAGTGCTGGGATTACAGGCATAAGCCACCATGCCTGGCCTCATTTGTTATTTTCTAGAGATTTTGCTAACCAGAAACTTGTGACTTTCACTTTCCTCTGAGGTTAAGATCTTGTTTTGAATTATTCATTAGAGTTTCTATAGCCTTTTCTCTCATTAAAAATTTTGGGCAGGAAGAAAACACTTTTTTTTTGAAAGTAGAGAGTGAATCTTTGTAGTTCAAGCAAAATTTGAAATCTTTAAAACTGGCCAGATTCTGAAGCTTTGTTTGATTGTCAGATCTAAACTTTCCTCTTGAGTGACCAAAATTATAAAAGGCTTCCTATGGAAACAAAAATAAGAACCAAAGTTGTTCTGTTTTTTTAAATTTTTATTATTTTTTTTTATCTTTTATTATGACCAGAAGTCACCATAGGTGACTAGGGTCTTTCAGGTATGTCAGAGTGTATTTCTCATGATGTAAAATCATCTCACAGGGACTCCCTTACAAAGAACATACAAGGACGCTTAACCCAGTGGGCCCACATTAAAAAATGGCCACCTAGTGCCTTAAGCACCCAAGTCTTTTCTGATCACTGAGATACAAGAAAGGGAACATTTGACTCCAGGGTGACATCTCAAGGAAATGTTCCCACAGGCTGTACAGTTGACTCAAAATATCTTCCACTTAGCTTTTTGGATATTGAAGAGAAAAATCTAATTTATGGGCAGTCATCTAAAACCAAGGCTTCATTTTTTTTTTTTTTGAAACTTTAAAAATATTTATTCATTTAGAGAATAATAAACCCAATACATGCTAACACAAATAACATTTTTTTCTTTTTCTTTTTCTTTTTTTTTAAATTGTACTTTAAGTTCTGGGGTACATGTGCAGATCTTACAGATTAAGAAACTCACTCAAAACCGCACAACTACATGGAAACCGAACAACTTGCTCCTGAATAACGACTGGAAAAACAATGAAATGAAGGCAGAAATAAAGATATTCTTGGAAACCAATGAGAACGAAGACACAATTTACCAGAATCTCTGGTACACATTTAAATTAGTGTCTAGAGGGAAATTTATAG
>CAUYLG010044161.1:0-27396 GCA_963573385.1 Cacajao melanocephalus | reverse complement strand
CATACATTTTTCTCAGTATCACATTACACCTATTTTAAAAGTGACCACATAATTGGAAGTAAATCACCCCTCAGCAATTGCATAGCATTTCACAGGTTTAAATAAAATATTGGTTGGCTGCTTGTTTGTTATTTTCATCTCTTATTTCTTCCTGTCTCCATTGTTAAGCACAATTATTGGCACAAAAGAGGTTTTTAATATCCATTTTTAGACTGCATCTAGCCTGGGCAATAGAACAAGAATCCCGTTCTCTCTCCCTCTTTCTCTTCCTCTTTCTTTCTCTCTTACATTCTTTTCTTTCTTTCTTTCACTCTCACTTTCTTTCCTCTCTTTTTCTTTCAAAAAAAAATATCTTGTCTATTTTATGATTTCACTCTGTTTTTCCCTTCAGTGGAGGATGGGGGGAAGAAACCTATCTCCTCTCTTCTCTTTCTTTCCTTCCATCTGTCAAGAGCACTGCATATTGTAGAAAATCAAGAGTACGGAATAAGAGGTTTGCACTTTAAGCAGCTGTAGTCATTAAACTGAAACGAACTGTGATTTGTGACTCTAAGCAACAAACCTGCACAGGCAATGCCCCCCAGAAACCCAGAATGATTTGCCCTTTCCTCAATGTCAGATCCCTTAGAACTGCATCCGTGTTCCTAACACTATGAAATTTAAACAGCAGTTGGACAAACCCAAGGTTAAGAGTCATTTTCAGTTGAGAGAAAACAGATGCCTTCCTCTCCCCTGAAGAGTCCAAGTGACTGGCTAACTGGCCGGCGCCGTGCGGCAGCTGAGCGTCCACAGCATGCCTTCCCATCAGCTCCTGACAGCCCCGACAGGCAGGCAGGTGCCCCCTGCCACGTCGGGAGTGCTGCACCAAGCACCTGGCTCAGCGTCTCTACTGGTTTGCCCGGTGCTGCTATGCTATGGCGCCAGAGCTGGGACAGGGGCCAGCCACTGTACTGGTAACCGTACTCACTCCTCCACCGGCAGTCACTCAGGAACACGGGCGCCTCAGAACCTCAGGTGCCTTTTTCTTCCAAATATCGCTGGCACCTCCCATCTCGCTCAACCCAAGCCCAGATCACATGCAGCGCCCAGGCAGGCACTGTTCTGACAACATATGGCCATTTGGGACAGATCCCCCCAGCAGCTGCTGCCCCCCAACCCCCACCATCAGCAGGGTGGATGCACATCTGGGGCGCAGATCCTGTGAGCTCAGATCCTGTGGGCTGCACCAGCCCCCGGCCATAGTTCCCCTGCACAACGGAATGACAGGATGAATTTCATGTTTTCAGAGGGAGCAGACTTTTGCTTCTTTCTAAAAATGTAATTTAGTTATTTTGGTACCAAAATGCAAGGAAAGAGCCCTATATCTGGATCCAAACACATTGCTTCTCTGAGTCTTCGACATTTACAGCATATAAATTCTCTGGAACACGTGGAAATAATGTTTCAACTGCATTTAAGTCACAATCTGGAAATGTTATGTGGTTCTGGAAGCTTCCTGGTGACAGCCACAGAAACCATCATTCCAGCTTTCTCGTTACTAATTTGTGACAAAAATAATGCAATTTTGGGGGAAATGTTTTAAAGAAATGTTATATGATTGTTCCTTCTTTGTGGAAAAAAGCAAATATGGACTAACCAAATGTTGTGTCTGGATCCTGTATATTTAATCATAATTTATTCTAATAACAAATGACAGCTTCTACAGGCATGCCCTTTGCTAGGGGCCCTCACATCACACTTCACCCACAAGCAGCCTGAGAAAGGAGAATCACCCCCAGCTATCAGCTCAGACAACTGAGGTCCAGGTAGATGGCTCATCCAAGAGAACAGTATACTATATGGCAGAGCTAGGACGTGAACCTGGTGCCTCTGTAAATAATTAGTAGGATGACTGTACTGATGGTGTACAAGGAAGAAGTTGTGACAGCATCCACAGCACCGCCCTGCACAGCAGCACTGGCTAACCAATGGCTCCATGTGAGACTGAAGGCTTCATTCTTAGGACCCATGAAATAAGAAGTGTCAGACGGATATGAAAAATAACAAGAACAATACTGCCAAAAATCACGTCACATGTTCCCCGACCACCCTGTCCAGCTATTTTCCATCCCAGTCTAGCAGGCTGGGTCTCAAAGGATGTGGGGGAGGCCGTGTCAAAAACAGACACATACACAGGAATGCTATTCGTGATCCACGGAGGAGCGCTGGCCTCCAGGCGGCCCAGGACCCAGGGCCCATCTGCACCTTACCCCAGTGTGATCTCACATCCCTAACCAGGCCCACATCTCCGGGGACCAGCCGGAGAGCCCTTTCCTGATGAAGATGGCATTAGCCCACATTCCGACGCTCGCTGGCAGCCCAAGGCGCGCCCGCGTGGCAGCTCGGGAGCTACTTTCTCTCTGAGACGACAGAGCATGCCACTTCAGGACATCCTGAAACAGGTCTCCTGAGTGTGTGCAAATGTGATTCATGAAATACCAGCAAAATGTCGTAAAGTTCCTAACCTGGGGAACTGAAACATCCCTCCTAACAACGGTCTAGAGAAGGGTTTTTAGAAGCCCATAATGATAACGTTTCTTTCTGGATTTGTGGTGATTTAGTCATTAGAGCATCTTCAGAGGCTTCAAAGAAATGAAATTAAACCCCTCGCCCCAACTGAAGACATTCTTTCCTATGACCTTTTATGTGAGGGTCAAAGGAATTTTTTTATTTTTGAGACAAGGTCTCACTCTTGTTGCCCAGGCTGGCAGATAGCAGTGTGATCTCAGCTCACTGCAGCCTCGATTTTCTGGGCTCAAGTGATCCCCCAACCTCAGCCTCCTGAATACCCAGGACTACAGGTATGCACTACTATGCCCAACTAATTTATAGATTTTTTTGTAGAGATGGGGTTTTGCCATGTTGCCCAACATGGTCTTGAACTCCTGAGCCCAAGTGATCCACCCAGCTTGGTCTCCCAAAGTGCTGGAATTACAGGTGTGAGCTACTGTGCCCAGCCCAAAGGAATTTTTAATGATGAGTTGATCCATTTCACTGGCTAAAAAAAAATACCTGTGTTATCAGAGTTTGTTTAGGGTCAGTGGGGGCAACATATGGCCATGAACAGACAGGAGAAAATAAGATAATGCAACCTTATAATAAACGCCACACATGACATGGCTAAAAAACGCAGGTGCGATAAGCAGTACGTGGCCTTTTCCTTATTACTTCAAGAATGCCTGTCGAGCTGCATCCACACACATACTGGCACGTCACACAGCCACTGACAACAGCAGACATGGGTGGGCTCACTGGGCACCGCAGCCTCCCTGGGAGTGAGTTCGGACAGTGTTCCACAGCCTGCTTGCCCACACGTGCCCCCATGGGCGCACATTTACGAATACTCACAAGGAGAGGATGGGCCTCCTCCCACTGCCCGAGCTCACCTGCTCCATGGGGCACAGATGCCTTTATGTCCGCAGCTCCTCCCATGCACATGCATTTAGGACACTCCCAAGTATTTGCCATACCAACAAGGTTGCAAGGGACACCCTACGTGTGTGTGCACAAGCTCCTCTGTGGAGTGGATTTCTCTAGCGCAGGGAACTTATGGGAAGACGTTATAAGCCCCAGTGCTAACTGGTAACAGGTAAGCGCCCTCTGGAGGGGCTGCCCTAAGGCCCCACAGTCCTGAGAACTCTGTGCCCCCACATTCTAACCGGGTCGCACTTAGCATTTACCTTCTGTCAATCTGAATAAAGGGCACCTTGAAGACCAGTGGTTGCCGGGACTAGGGGAGGGAGGGCTGAACAGAGAACAGAGGATTTCTGGGGCAGTGAACCCTCTTCACGATGCTGTAGTGGTGGGAATGTTACGATACATTTACCCAAACCCGCAGAAGCACAGTACCAAGCATAAGCCCTCAATGAACTGTGGGCTCCAGGTAACGATGACAGGCCCATGCAGGCTCATGGAGCGTAACAAACGCGCCACTCCAGGAGGGCTGATGGGGAGAGGGGCTGCGGGTGTGTAGGAGGGGTACATGGAAAATTCTGTACTTTCCACTCAGTTGGGCAGTAAATCTAAAACTGTTCTAAAAATAAAGTTTATCAATAAAATAGTGCCTTGCTTTAATAGGCAATTTTAGTTGCTAATATAAGGTATGTGTGTATGAGTTTATCGTTTATTTGTATTTTTTTTTCTGTGAGCTGCCTATTCATGTCCTTTCAGCATCTTCTATTGGGTTGGTTATCTTTTTCTCAGTTTAATAAGAAATCTTTGTATTTAAGAACATTAATTTTAGTCATATATACAGGAAATGTTTTCCCAGTTTTTCCTCTATAAATATTTCATACACATATTTAGATGTAAAAAACGTTATTAAGCTGTATCATTTCATTTATTACAGTAACTTCCGGATTTGTGGCATGCTTGGAGAGGCTTTCTCCATTGCAAAGTAATAAAACCATTCCACGGCTTTTTATCTTACAGGTTTATAGTTTCATTTGATGTCGAAATTCCCGTCCATCTGGAGAGTTTAGAATAGGAGAGGGCTGGGGTCTGAGAGCCAGCTCTGTGTTTCCCCAATGCGGCCCATTCGTTTCCCCATTCTTTGGTGAATGATCCATTTAGCCCACTGAGTTGAAATGTCATCTCAATCAAATAAGAATTTTTCCTAAGTCCTTGAGGACTCTCTAAATTCACACTGAATACATTTCTTAAGGCAATGTTTCTTTCACTTAGCAGATAACCAGTAAACACAGCTAAATGGTTAAAAAAATGGTTAAATTTTCTTGCTTATCGTTCTAAGCAAAACCTAGAAGGAATTTTCTTTCCCTTTCTCTTTTTTTTGTCTTTTTTGAGACATAATCTTGCTGTGTTGCCCAGGCTGGAGTGCAGTGGCGCGATCTTGGCTCAATGAAGCGTGAACCTCTTGGGCTCAAGTCATGCTCCTGCCTCAGCCTTTAGAGTACTTGGGACTATAGCTGCGCACCACCACACCCAGTTAATTTATTTTTATTTTTATTTTTATTTTATTTTATTTTTTTTTTGTAGGGACAGGGTCTTACTTTGTTGCTCAGGCTGGCCTGGAACTCCTGAACTCAAATGATCCTCCAACCTCAGCCTCCCAAAGTGTTGGCATTACAAGCATGAGCCACCATGCCTGGCTGGAAGGAAATTTCTTTTAGCACAAGGCCACAGACAAGAAGCCTTCTTTGACTTCGGCACTGGAAGTCAGCTGAGCTGTATCTGAAATGCATCTTTTCTGCACTGTGTAGCCACCTAAGCGACTTACCTCGATAGCATGAGTCTCCACACTGATGATGAAGACTTGACCTCCAGAAGCCGCCCACAAGGTGTCTTCCATCATCAGTAGACTTCTAACGGGTAGGACGCCTAACTTTATCACTTTTTGAGGTTCTGAATCCCAGGATCCATCTTAAAAGAAAAGATGTAATTTCATTCAAGTTCAGTATTCTGTACACAGGAATAGGAAAATGGGATCACATATAATTTTAAATAACAGACAACCAAAAGAGCACATGTAGTGTTAACTCTTGTGCCTGATCCTGTGTGGGGGGGCATCCACAAGCCGCCAGCCACACCAGTCAGGCCACAGAGCTAGCAGGAAGCACAGACAGCTGTGGCATGCACAGCTCGGGCCCCCCACCTATCCCCTTCATGTGTGTCCCAGACAAACCACTCATTCACCCTGAATCTCAGCTTCCTTAACTGCATGACGAAGACCATTCTACCACTAGCCTCAAAGGTTTCAAAAATTAAAAATGAAATAATGTGTGTAAAAAGCTCAGCACAGTACTCAACACGTATGTGTTCGATAAATATCCTATTTACAATAATAGTACATAAGATGATACCGTCATCATGAAGAGGAACGGCATGCAAAATAACTGGGAGGATGTTACACTTCTCCATTAGCTGTTTCCATTCTAACACGTGCCTTGCTATATACTGTATCATGAGGAGAAACCATATCTTCACAGAATACTTTAAAAAATCAAAATTGAGGTAAAAGGAATTCCTTTCTTTTGATGAATTTGTTCCCTTTCTTTTGATGAATTTGTTCCCTTTCTTGAAGCCTAGGGACTCATAAAACATTTTGGTTTGAAAACATTTTCAAAGATCTACTGGCGAGGTCTTTCACACTTTATATCAAGTATGAGTCACTAGCTTGAATACCAATAAAAAGTATTGGAAGCAAGATTTACCATAAAATTTTAAAGTGACTAATGTAATTATCCTGTAAATAATTAAAATGAATTCTTCAATTCTCCATCTAACCATTAATTAAGGCATCGACCTTAAAAATGTAACTAAATTATTAATCCATCAATGCCTTCGACTTCCTAATCAAATAAACATGCTTCACTCAGTCAGGAGAACACAGCCCTGGTTCTTATCTCTTTGTTCTGGATTTCAAGCACTGAACCTCTGAATACAAAACAAGCGTCTGAAGCTGAGGTGTGCAGTCGCTAAAAGGCAACTATCCAAGCTTTGACTTTTGTGGCATATTTTCAGTTCTAATTCAACTTTAATGGAAATGCTTTAATGTTGCAATTAGGCTAAAAAGTGTTGTTGGGTGATTATTAGCCCCAGTAAATGTGAGCCTGCTTTTCATGTATAATATGTGCACAGGGCCCAGTGTATCATTATGTGACTAAATATCCACAACACACATGCACACACACACACACGTGCACATGCTATATACGTGCACACACACGTGCACAAACACAAGTGCACATGCTATATGCATAAACATGTACACATGCATGCACACACACATGCAAGTAGGCATGCAAATGTGTACACACAGTCACCCACAAGTTTGTACATCTGGAGACACATGTACTCAAGGCACATACACCTGCCTGCCCACACAGGCACCTGCCCTTACATTCTTACGTGCATACACACACATGCATGTGTCACACATAGGTATCTGCTTGAGCACACACATGCTCTCAGATGCATACACACATGCATGCATGCACACACACATATGCCCTCACAACCACATGTGCATATACACACGTGCATGGGCCTTCCCATCTGGTACTTATAGCCCTTTAAAGCAGTGCAACCTCCAGAACTATGTGGTCTCAGGGCAGAGCTACAATCTTCTCTGACATTCACATGCTCTGAAGGGCACCAAGCGGCACAAGAATGCAGGGTTTTGAATCCTAGGTCAGAGCTCTATCCACCGCCCGCTGCACTTGAATCCTGGCTGTCCAGTGTGACTTGGCAGCGTCCTACAGATAGCATAATTCCTTTGAAACAAGAACTCAAAGGTCAAGGACAGGATGGCCTACTTCAGATGTTTCGCTTGGTTAAGGTTTAACTTCCAATAACTGAACTTTGTTCTCTAAGCACCTGAGCGGGTCTTTCTGCAGTGTGCCGCGTGCACTTGTCTTTCTTGAGATGACTTCTCCCTGCATACTTGTCTCAGGCCAGAGCCCTCAGCAGGCTGCCCACACCACAGCCAAACCCAGGCACATGCTAATGACGCTCTGAACCAATACTTAAAAATCTGGAAATTGCCACAGAATTTCAGATTTTTAAGTTCCTTGAAAGTCAGAGCCCTGGCAACAGTGAGGAGCTGGGAAGCAGCCTCCTCACTCTGCATGGGCCAAGGCCTCCAGCCAGCCACATTCCCCACCACCAAGAATGAAGGGGCAGGCTATGCGCTTCTGCGCAGGCCACCTCGCAGGCTCCCAGATGGTACGCCCGCCAGCGCTCCGTGAGGAAGATGCGAAGAGACACATTGAGCCCATCTCAGTTACAGATCATGTTACAGATGAGGCGAAAACACAGCCCAGCACAGGGCTGCACAGTGGACAGGACAGCAATGCAGCCAAGCGAGAGGCTCAGGAGATGCTCATGAGGAAACCCAGGAAAAAAATGGGGGACATAAGCATAAAATACATTTTACGTAATCGAAATGTAACTTCTATTACATTTAATAGAAACTAGAAAATAGAAAAAAATCCAGATTATATGAAAAAGTCTATCAACACACATTCCTCCACGAAGCTTCATGAAAGGGTGAAGAGTGCAGAGTGGTAGAAACACGAGCAGCAGCAGGGAAGCAGCTGCAGAGGGGCCTCCCCCTACCCCAGAGCAGGGACGGGACAGGAAAGTCGGCCAAGGAGGCTGGCAGAGGTTATAACAACAGGTAAATGACAAAGCAGGACTGGAATGGGAGAGGCCAGCCCTGAAGACACACAGCTGTCCGTGGATAACTGAAATCATGAGGCTGAGTGAAGAGGGGGATGCAGACCGGAAGTCAGGCTGGGGCACCCACCAGATGAGAGGGAGGCCACCAGGGACCCGCCAAGGAGCCAGGGATCAGCAGGTCAGAGTCTAGACGGCTGAGGGGCAAGACGAGTGGCTCCTGTGCCTACTCCACCTACTGGAGTGAGAAAGAAGACGTGGCCTTCTTGGCGCAAGTGTGCACACAGGCCAGGCTGGAACCACACAGGAGAAGGAGGGGCCGTCTCTGTGGAGCAGGTTGAGAGAGCCTCCCCAAAGAGGAGATATCAAAGTCCAAGGACTCAGCCCAGGCTCAGGGAGGGGCTGGCGCAGATTTCCAAGGAGGGAGGAACTCCAGTGGCAGCAGGGAGCAGGATGCTCAGAGCAGAGACAACCGGGGTGGTTGGAGGGTGAAGTGCCTTGTGGGCAAGGAACAAGGACTGGAATTTAATTCTAAGTACACTGGGGACTCACCAGACAATTGTCAGCAGGGGAGGTCAAGGCCTCTTTACAGTTTATAAAGCTCAATAACAAAGGTTTGGAGAATGAATGGGTGGAAATGCAAGAATGAATGCGAAGCTAGGCTGCCATCCAGGCGGGGGCTGGGCTATCTGGACCAGGGTGGTGATGATGGGGAGTGACCTGGGACATGGTCTTGAGGTACAGGAATGAATGATGGATGGTCCGAGGGACAGTCATGGAGGGAAGACGACAGAACCAGCCCAGGCTGGCTCCCGGCCATGGGGAGGGTGGCACAGGACTGCTTTCAGGGGAGGGAAGCCCTGCGTGTTCCACTCTGGGAATGGCAGCACTGAGAATGGCTGGGATCCAGGCTGGGGCTTGGCACCCCCGCACTCAGGGCTGAGGGAGGGGCCAGGAGAGCAGCCTCAGCCAGCACCAGGGAAGCTGGAAGGAAAGCCCCATAACCAGAGCTTCCACAGGAAGAGCCTACAAAGCAGGATGCCACAAATGTGGCAGTGGCTGGAGAGAGAACAGCAGCCTGACCACCCCCAGCGGCTGCAGGGACCAGGCGGGATGGGCCAGGGAGCACCTCGTCCATGGCATCCAGCGGAACACAATGCAGTCCTTAGCCCTGCGGTCAAGAGAACATCAGGGACTAAGGGAGCAGCCCTGGGGCAAAGAGCACTAGCCCAGGTCCAAGAGGCCCCACCCAGCAGACAGGCTGCTCACTGGTCAGCGCAGGACACACTCAGGGAGTGCCCTGCATGGCCTGGGCCCCCGTCCAAGGGGGAGAAACAAGCAAGCTGAAAGGTGGGAGAGACAGGGAGACTGACTTCTGAAACGACATCTGCGTATTCAACGAACACCTTTTGGGGAAGAAGCAACGCACACAGACCTTGGGTCAGGGTGACGAGCACGGGGGGGGGGGGTGGCTAAACCAGAGGCAGGGGCCAAGTGAACCCCAAGAACCGGCCAGGAGGCCGCGAGACCCGCCTCACCTGGAGCCCTGGTGTAGCTGGCGACTGCCCCGTTGACCAGGCCGGCGTACAGACTCTGAGACGTGCAAGCCAGGCTCATGACTGTGGACTTCTCAGGAGTGAAAAAGTGCTGAAGTCTCACTTTCTTGGAGCCTTGACTGCTTTTATAAATGGAAATGCTTTAAGAGAAAAATACAAGCTAATAAATATATTTGCTCGTTGGGAGAAGAATGAGGGTGTCTATTAACATAAACACAAAACATTTCAATTCTCCCCTCTTGCCTGTCCTTCTCCATCCCTAGAAACACTTGCACGTACTTTTTAAAAATTTGCAACAACCTTGATTTCCTTATTTTTAAAAGGGAAATTCTGGGATATATTAAAAAAACTTAGTTCTTCCTATATATCTTGTAACTTCACAACAGGAAAATCATTTTAACTCTCCTTTAAATTGTGTCAACAATTCGATATGATCATAACATAGAATATGGTGGTGGTTTTATCCCAAAATATAAGGGGGGATGTGCTTTTAAAAAGCATGAATAAAAATAAGACATTTCAGTGGCAAACAGCAAAACTTTCTCCTTTAAAGAAATATCACTTCTCTTTAAGACTCCTAGAATAATTTCCAGGGGCCCAATTCACTAGTTATTTCAAAGTGCAATGGCCCTAAAAATTTCCCCTGGTATCCCCTAATTCCTACACGGGCTGCTTCTGAGTCAAAGTCAAGGACTCTTTCCAGGACAGGCTCCCCACCATGCCCTCCATGGGCAGAGCTGGCTGATTCTCTGTAACGTGTTGAGAGCTCCCTACCTTCCCTCCTCTGTCCCTACACAGATCGTTGGGACATCAGAAGCTCTTGCGGCCGAGGTCTCAGGGTCCAGGTGTGCCCTGGGTTCTCTGCGCTTCTCCTCGACGGGAATGTACAGCATGCACAGGATGCGAGATTCGACATTGAAGCACTCGATGACTTTGGGGGTGGAATTTTGAAACGAGACGATGGCAATCTGACCCATTTGATGGGTACAACTTCCAATCTGAATCAGAGAATTCGGAGAAAAAAAGAAAATGAGCATGTGGAGGCTTCCATAACACGCTGGAACCTGACACTTACAGACCATGACAAGCTTCGATTTTCATATGAGAATCAACACACTTAGAAAAATCAAAAAATGCTTAAACAATCGCTCACAGAGGCCCTTTTTCTTCTCAACATATTTAATTAGGGTTTTCAAAAAATTTTAAAGCAAAAGCATAACTAATTTTTACACAGTTACATTTCTGTACTTTAAAAATCATGTATTTATCATAATACGAAGGTAAAGGCCTACCCATTCTCAATTTAAAGTTCTAAGAAGTAGATTATCATCCACTTTAATAACTTAACACTAATGTTTAATGACCTTGGCTAAGAAAATAAACCTTTCAGATGTGAAAAACATCAATAAGAATATATCCCCAGGTAGATCATTTGAACTCAACATGTGGTATGTTGCAGAATTCTTTTTTTTTTTTTTTTGAGACGGAGTCTCACTCTATTTCTCAGGCTGGAGTGCAGTGGTACAATCTCAGCTCGCTGCAACCTCCACCTCCTGGGTTCAAGTGATTCTCCTGCCTGAGCCTCCCAAGTTGCTGGGACTACTGGGACTACAGGTTCACGTCACGGTGCCCGGCTAATTTTTGTATTTTTAGCAGAGATGGGGTTTCACTGTGTTGTCCAGGCTGGTCTTGAATCCGCTTGCCTCAGCCTCCCAAAGTGCTGGGATTACAGGTGTGAGCCACCACAACCAGCTGCGAAATTTCTAAAGTAGCATTGTTGCAACTGTGTACGTGAACTTCCTGTGTGTTTGAATCTCAACAATGAGAACACATAGCACAGTTTCCCAATTTAAACTTAAATTTATTTTTTTTAAGTGGGAAAGGGTCTGATCCCTGTGAACAGAAAGCACTAGCTAATTTAGGGTGGTGTTTTCACTGATTCTTTTTCTTTTCCACCAACTTTGAGAATGTTGTTAAACTCTCCTTATTTTTTCTGTATTTACTCCATGCTACACACAGACATCCTACTTTCATGCTGTCAGGGAAGAATGCCAATCTCTCAAGCCCCTGCACTGCCTACAGGGCTAGGGCTGTGACCAGGTGAGGGGACGAAGCTTCCGCGATGACAGGTCTGCCTGCCTAGATGGAAAACAGGTCTCTTAAAAGTGGAAACCCCCAAGGGAATTAAGGCTACTCCTCCAGCCTTAAGGGTACTCCGTAGGTTGGTACGAATGAAATACCAGCTAATAGGGTTGCTCCATTTCTGACACTCAACTAGGAACACCAACCAAGCAGGATCCGTGGCTGTGAGAAGTGAGAGGCATGAGTTGTTGCACAGGACGCCTGGGAGGAAAAGATGAGGGTTTGGAAACGCACAGTGGACCGCTGGAGGGCAAGTCAGAGGCTGCAGGGAGGGAACACAGGAAACCAGAGAGGGGAAAGCCTCGGACCATATAGCTCCACTCTAGTTTGCAGGAACCAGGAACGTCTACTGAAATAATACTCTAATTTCAGATGCAATATTTCATTTGGAACAAATTAATTTTAATTGCTAAGTTTCCACTGCAAAAAGCCAGTCTTGGAAAAAAAAAATCCATGCAATGTCGCCAGCAACATGGAAAAAATATTAAAATGATTCTCATATTAGTTTATTGTCTTTGGACTGAACTTTATCTGGTAAATGTTTTAGATGAAAAGGAAAAGAAACAAATATTTGCATTCCTAAGAACTCTAAATCTTTTCCAAAAGCGATCAGCTCCCTTTCAAAGACGTGTTCATGTCTGAGAGTCCACTCAGCTAAGCCACCAACTCTCCACTGAGCAATTCACATCGTAGTCTCTCATCACACTACTACAAAGGTTGATTCTCTGTGAACCTGCACTAAAAACAAATAAACACAGCTTACCCACAGGAAACCATGCGCCGTGGAAAATGACTCTGGCTGGCTTTCATTGTTTAGGTAAGGTTCAGGATTATAAGCAGCACATTCAATCTAAAATGGAATAAAATTAAACGTTCACATATAAAACAGAGCTAAGAGGCTCTTAGACTATATAACGTCTTAAATGGATGACTTACTTCCAATGTATAACCACATTGAAATTACAGGTTCACTACCTATCAAAGATTAAAATAGGGAGGATAAAAGTTTAAAAGTACAAGTCGCAGAAGTTAGCTTTTTAGAAGGGAACACCTAAGTAGATTCAACCTTTGGTATCTTACTCTTCAGATCCCATCAGCACGCAGAAACCCAGGGGCGCATAAGATGGGAGGGCCGGCCCCAGAGGCACTGAGCGCAGCCTATGAGAATGCAGCAGCGAGAGAGCCCGTGCCTCTTCCCTTCCCTGGCCCACCCGGGTCTCTCCCAAGGGAGTCCTATGCACTGTCTGAGACTCCCAATGGGAGGGGTCAGAGGAGCTGCTAGGAAACCCCAGCCAGAGACCAGGGTGAGAAATAGTATCTTTATTTCTTAAAGAATAAGATATCGCCAATGTCACCGAAGGCCCTGGCCTGTGCTGCCTGAGTCAGCGACACCGGGAACATTAACAAGATACTACCCTGGAGGTTGAGTCTGCCCAGGCAGAGAGCAGGACGGTGCCTCAAGCAGACATGAGACGTGGAGTTACGATCCAGTGTGGAAACAGACTGTTTGCCAAGCAAAGGGAAAACACAGCTACAAATGTGAAACATGTGTCCTCTGTTTAACCAGCAAGGACTCCAGTGCTGTGGCACTGCTGGAATATCCCAGGGTCCTGGCCCAGGACTGGGATTCAGAGATAATAGCTGGGGATTTTTGGGTTTTCAACAACAGCAATCTTATTTCCAAATAAATTACCTCTCAAGAAGCAGTGATGTGGTTAACCTGGGAAGACCATGTTCTAACCATGCCCCTTAAGAATCATCTCCCAAGTGGCCCAGTCAGAGCTGCAAGGTGCACCCCATCGTGGGCCGGGCCCTGCCCTGCCTCCCTTTACCTTGAACTCCTGCTGCTTGGCCACCATCACGGGCATGTGTCCGACGAGGAGAGGATGCTTCTCCTTTTTAATGTGATTCCCATCATCTTCCACACAGAACCAGCCCATATGGTTCTCCTCTTCTGCAATTATACAGAAAGAAATGAGCAAGAATGCAGTTAACTCACATGCAACACACCTGCAGCTCCACAAGCCACAGCAGGGGAAGTTTCTAGCATTCTGTTTGTTTAGGACCAGACAACTCCATGTTTTACTTCTGGAAAACAGTACCATCTCCTCTTACAGCATACACTGTGTATTCACGGCATTATTTTTAGGAGGCAGCATCACTCCATCTAAATGGCAGGGACATCTTCCTGTTTGCGCCTGCTGTAGGCTGGACCCAAAGGCTGCGAAACTTTGCTGTGGAAACCACATAGGTCTACTTCCCTTTATCTTTCTCCATTTTTTTTTCCAAAGCAAAAGAGATGTTTAGATTCAAATACCAGAGATGTACTGAGAAACTTTAAAACATGGTATAATACTATGAGATAAAAAAAAAAAAGTAAAACGAAATGGAGAAATATTTTACTACTAAAACAAACTGTCATCCTGGGCATTAAAGAACAGGTATTGGATCTGAAGATGGAAGGGGACTTATCTGCATGTTCAGCTCATTCTCTTTAGAGAGTGGCTACTTCCTTGTCTGCTGAGTTACTCCGAACCTGACCTGACAAACCACTAAATTATTCAGCAAGAGAGAGCGGGGCTGTGTTTCTGCTTCCTCGTCAAGTGAGCACAAAGTCAGGAAGGCTTTTCTTTCCAGACAAGGCCCTTCCACTGATCAGAACTCCATGGGGCAATGACATTATCCATGCTCTGCATTCCCCTCTCTATTTTGTACTCAGTACATTTCAGATTATCTACAGCAGAAAGAGAATTTTACACACACATGACATCCCAGTATGTTCTGAGTAACAAGTCTGAGGTGTGTGTGTAAGTACATTACACAGAGAGCAAAAAATAATCAAGGCTGAAGAGACATCGGAACAAGGAAATCATAAAGTCACATCTACAGTAAAACCATAGGGTTTATCTTTGGTGCTGGGAGGATCTTTAGTGACCCCTCAGCCCAGCCCAGTGTTTTGCTTCTCAGTGAGGAGTGAGCAGAAGGGCCAAGAGGAACAATGACCTCCCTGGCATTTGGAGGCCACTGCCTGCCGCCTGCCTCGAGCATCTGGTTCACGGCCAGGCTCCATGGACTTCCTCTGTGTTCAGCTGCTGCAACTGATAGTCACGTTCCGGTACCAGAAACACCATGGCCTTGTTCCTGCAACCCCTCCATCTTAATATGAGCATCTTAAAAATTGCTTGTGCTAGGGTTAATTTTCCTCTTTCAGGTCAATGGATGGATCCACTGCTGAATTTCCTTCTCAACCCTGACCTCATCCTTGCAGGCAGGAATTCATCATCATGCAGCATGCCTCATTCAGCCTCAGTCAGCCAGGCCTTACCCAGGGCAAGCTTGGCCATCTGTAAGCTGTTGACCCAGGACTCCTTGATGGCAGGGGTAAACGTATTGAACACAGCTGTAAAGAAGGTCGGTCGCCCAGATCTGCCAGAAACAACAGACAGGCATTCATTTTATAAATGTGCTCCATCCTGTGAGGTTAAATTACATATTTTGCCTGTCTTATGTAATCAGCAAGCCAAAAAACATATATGTCATGACAAAGAACCATTTTTTTTTCCCCGAGCACTGACCAAGAAGGTTTCGTTTTAAAGCTACTACTAACTTGTCGTGCTTCCCTGGGAGCTGTAACTGAATTCTGCAGCAGTCTGCAGCTCTGATGTCATCTTCTTTCTTCAAAATTAGCCTTTGTAAACCTGACGTCCAATCATGGGCTACTGACTGGTTTAAGTTCTACAAAGGAAATAAATGCGCACATTTCAAACATGTTTAAAAAGCAGGGCCACCCCAAGCAAGATTAAAAAAAATTTTTAACACGAGAAATTCACACCAAATAAAACTATCGGATCATGGAAAAGAAAGCTTTGGGAGTCAGATCACATTGCGGGAGGGCTGAGCCATTTTTGAAACAGAACTGATATTCAAGTCTATTTGCAAAATGAAAAAAAAAAAAGTTAGGGTTAAATACTTTCACCTTCTCTAATACAAGAGAAAATGTATACTCAGATTAATTTTTAAAGTCAAAATGAATTGTCACTTGTGGTAGAACTTGGAGATATAATAAAATGCTTACAATGACTTAGAGGTGAAGACAGAATCTGAAATCAAATTGCTTCGACTGTTACCTGATAGTTTCCTTTAAGGTTTCCTATCAGCTGAGTGATTTGACCGATTACATTTAAGTCATGTAACAAGTTTTGCAAATCTTGATACAGTTGTCCTGGCCCCATATAAACTTTGTCTACAAAATAAGAAGAAAAAAAAAAAGAATACAAATGTAAACCCATGTTTACTTTAATATTTAAGAGAAGAAAACACTAAAATAACAGTTAAATCATTTTTAAGTTGAGGGGTGAATCTAGAACTTTTTAAAAGTGGACATTTTCAAGCATTTAGTGGTGTTTCCTTTTTTAACATTTACTTAGAAATAATTTCAGATGGAAAAGTTGCAAAGAGCTGCCTCCTGAGTGCCCAGGCCCGGCTTCCCCAGAGGCTAACATCTGACATAAGCATAGCATGACCATCAAATCCAGAATACCACATTGATACGGCACTCCTGACTGAACTACAGACCTTCTTCAAACCTCACCGTTTTCACTCCAATGTCATTTTCTAGTCCCAGATGCAGCCCAGGGCCTCACACTGCATTCCGTGGTCACATCCCTGAAATCTCCAGTCTGGGAGAGTTTCTCAATCTTCCTCTTTCGCGATCCTGACATTTTTGGAGGATGCTGGTGAGTTACAGAATGTCTCACAATTTGGGTTTGACTGATGTTTTGTCCCTTTCATAGTTTTTAAACACTTGACATACAGCATTAGTCAGAGGCACCTAGAAATGGCATTTAATCTGAACCACATCTCCAATAACGGGTCATCCATCATCAAAAAGAGTTCTCCAGTGATCACTCCTAACTTTTTTTTTAACAAGAATAGAAATGATTTGTCTTCAATGACTTGGGTTAGGGAAATGACATGTTTCCTGAAGGCTCAGGTGCCCAAGTGAGAACTGCTCTGTCCCTCACAGAGTGCTTTCTGTGTGCTACAACAGGTGATGTTCAAATACTTCTTCACTAAATCCTACGACGGGCCCACAGGCACAGAGGACAGATTCCCCCATCTCCCGATTTGACTGAAGACAGATGAGAAGGATTTGATCTCAGAATTAGCCTGAGAGTCTATACTTTAAAGCAAGATGTAATAATACCCTCCTTATTTTCCACTTCTCATAGAAATTAATCGTCTAAGGTCAAACAACCATGAAGAGAAGGAGCCAAAATTCAAACCCAGGTAGAAGAAATTCATTTTTTTTTTTTTTGTGACAGAGTCTCACTTCGTCACCAGGCGCCAGGCTGGAGTGCAGTGGCGCGACGTCACCTCACTACAACCTCCACCTCCCGGGTTCAAGCAATTCTCCTGCCTCAGCCTCCCGAGTAGCTGGGACTATAGGTGCGCGCCACCATGCCCAGCTAATATTTTGTATTTTTAGTAGAGACGATATTTCACCATGTTGGCCAGGATGGTCTCAATCTCTTGACCTCGTGATCCGCCCGCCACGGCCTCCCAAAGTGTTGGGATTACAGGCGTGAGCCACCGTGCCCGGCCAGAAGAAATTCATTTAAGTTGAGTAAGGTGCCTTGTGTTCCAGCAGGACAGGCTTCAAGGCCATGGGTCTGTGCAGTTGCATGGACCTGAGCTTACAGGGCCCAGAACTTGGTCTCAGGCTCTGATGTGGACATCCTAAAATTCTTAATAATTTTGGGAAAGGACTCTGCATTTTCCTTTTATGCTATGTCCTACAAATTATGTAGCTTGTTCTCTTAGCGTGTATAACATATATAATACATATACGTCAAAACTGAAAGAACCTATATAATTCCAATAAAAATAGTTCAGATATATATCTCTAAAAATATTTACTATATAACTGAAGAGTAGCATAACTCTTTATAATTTTGCAGGCACTTTATGTTAAAGACATGATTATGTGGTATTTATACACATGGTAGGCCTGATTTTTATCAACTATCTAGACAAATTCAATTACTAACTGCATTTGTTTTTTTTGTTTATTTGTCTTTTGATACAGAGTCTTACTCTGTCTCCAGGCTGGTGTGCAGTGGCACAATCTTGACTCACTGCAGCCTCTGCCTCTCAGGTTCAAGTGATCCTCCTGCCTCAGCCTCCCAAGTAGCTGGGACTACAGGCGCACATCACCGGGCCCAGCTAATTTTTTGTATTTTTAGTAGAGATAGGGTTTCGCTATGTTGTCCAGGATGCTGTCGATCTCTTGACCTCGTCATCCACCCACCTCAGCCTCCCAAAGTGCTACAATTACAGGCACGAGCCACTGCACCCAGCCTACTAACTGCATTTGAAGTATCACGAAGTTTCACAAAAAGGGTAGCAAAGTGATCTAGTAGTTACACATAGCAACTTTATTTATCCTTACAAAATGCTTATAATTTCAAATGTTTCATGACACACATATTTGCTCTCATTCATAAACTTTGATGATAAACTCTAAAACACAACCTTGTAATACAAGTATAGGCTGGATGTGGTGGCTCATGCCTGTAATACCAGCACTTTGGGAGGCCAAGGGGAGAGGATTGCTAAAGGTCAGGAATTCAAGACCAGCCTGGGCAGCATAGTTTAAAACAAAAACAAAAACAAAAAAACGTTAGTCAGGCATTGTAGTGTGCACCTGTAGCCTGTAGTCCCAAATACTTGGGACTCTGAGGTAGGAAGCTCACTCGAGCCAAGGAAGCCAAGGCTGCAGTGAGTTATAATTATGCCACTGTACTACAGCCTGGGCATCCACATGAGACCTTGTGTCAAAATTAACAAGTGAGTAAATAAAATTATAAGTGCTATGTAAACTTTATTAATTAGTTGACTTTCTTTTAAAAGTGATCTTAAAATATGATCTTCACAACTACCATCCAATCAAATTGAACCTTCTATTTTTGGTCTGCAGCTCTATATATTTTCACGCATGCATAGATGCATATAAATATCTCCCCAGTAAGCCTGAGGGAGAACTCCAGTGCACAGAGAACAGTTCCATCACCCAGAGAATAGCTCCACCACCCAGAGAACAGCTTCATCACCCACAGAACAGCTCCACCATCCACAGAACAGCTCCATCACCTACAGAACAGCTCCATCACCCACAGAACAGCTCCATCACTCACAGAACAGCTCCATCACTCACAGAACAGCTCCATCACTCACAGAACAGCTCCATCACTCACAGAACAGCTCCATCACTCTACAGAAGAGCTCCATCACCCACAGAACAGCTCCATCACGCACAGAGCAGCTCCATCACCCACAGAGCAGCTCCATCACTCTACAGAGCAGCTCCATCACTCACAGAACAGCTCCATCACCACAGAACAGCTCCATCACTCACAGAACAGCTCCATCACCCACAGAACAGCTCCATCACTCACAGAACAGCTCCATCACTCACAGAACAGCTCCATCACTCACGGAACAACTCCATCAATCATGGAACAGCTCCACCACACACAGAACAGCTCTATCACCCATGGAACAGATCCAACACTCATGGAACAGCTGCATCACTGTACACAACAGCTCCATCACCCACACAATAGTTCCATCACCCACAGAACAGCTCCATCACTCTACAGAACAGCTCCATCACTCTACAGAACAGCTCCATCACTGTACAGAACAGCTCCATCACTCACAGAACAGCTCCGTCACTCACAGAACAGCTCCATCACCCACAGAACAGCTCCATCACCCACAGAACAGCTCCATCACTGTATAGAACAGCTCCATCACTCACAGAACAGCTCTGTCACTCAAAGAACAGCTCCATCACTGTACAGAACAGCTCCGTCACTCATGGAACAGCTCCGTCACTCATGGAACAGCTCCATCACTGTACAGAACAGCTCCATCATCCACACAATAGTTCCATCACCCACACAACAGTTCCATCAACCACAGAACAGCTCCATTACTCACGGAACAGCTCCATCACTCATGGAACAGCTCCATCACTCAGGGAACAGCTCCATCACCCACGGAACAGCTCCATCACCCACAAAATAGCTCTACCATGCTACAGAACAGGTCTATCACCCATAAAACAGCTCATCTCTCACAGAACAACTTCATCATCCACAGAACAGCTCCATCGCCCACAAAACAGCTCCATCACCCTACAGAACTGCTCCACCACCCAGAGACCATCTCCTTACCTACAGGGTACATAGGATAGGTCACAGGGATTCACAAGTGCACAGATTTCAGTTCTATGGGAGGAATAGGTTCCAAGAGGCCTAGTGTAGTCAATGAAGTATGGTGTACTTGAAAATCACTAAGAGTAGTCTTTAAAGTTCTCACCATGAACAAATGGTAAATGTGTGACGTAAAGCATATGTTAGCTTCCATTCCACAATGTATACATATTTCAAAACACCATGTTTTAAACCATAAACACATATGACTATTTGTCAATTAAAAACATAAACATTTTTAAAATAAATACACAAACACACACATTGCCACTGATGTGAACCTATCAGGGGAACGGACAATACTCTTTTCCTAGTGGGTTAAAGAACCTTCTGCACTGAGATGAGGAGGAGTTCCTTGACTTTACGGAGCATGGAAATGTGCTGAAGTTTTATGTCTGCTGGATCATCAGACAGTTCAAAACAGGGCACCACTGGGGCACAGATGTCACCACAGAGCAACTCGAGGCGTCCACATGAATGGGGACAACGTGTGCTGCCAATGAAAGCGTCCACGCTCACATCCCAAGAATAAGAAGAAAACACACAGTGCGGCCAGTGCTTTTCAAATGTGATTCTCAGTTTCAGAAAGAAGTGTTTTATATTGATTTTCAGGTCAAAATTGATTAAAGCAACCCCTGCAGGCTGAGTGCGGTGGCTCACGCCTGTAATCCCAACACTTTGGGAGGCCAAGGCAGGCAGCTCACCTGAAGCCAAGAGTTTGAGATCAGCCTAGCCAACATGGTAAAGCCTCATCTCTACTAAGAATACAAAAAAAAAAAAAATTAGCTGGGCGTGGTAGTGCACGCCTTTAGTCCCAGATACTCGGGGAGGCTGAGGCAGGAAAATTGCTTGAACACAGGAGCAGAGGTTGCAGTGAGCCAAGATCACGCCACTGCACTCCAGCCTGGGTGACAGAGGGAGCCTCCAATCTCAAAGAAAGACAGAAACCCCTGCAAATCAGAATTTTTGTTAGCGTTAACTTCCAGCCCTCTAGTTGCCAATTAGAATTTTCAGTTCTGTGAGCGAAGTTCTTTGTCTCTATAGTAACACACAATTGCTGCATTTTTGCAAAAGCGCTTCCCGAGTCTTTCTCATGGACACTTCTGTTTCCATGGAAATCCCTGCAATCTGTTTGAAAATTCAGGGTCTGCCAGTGAAACAGAATTTTGTGCGGAAAACAAGGAAGGGTCTGTGTGGCCAGATCAATAGCAAGGATGGCTAGAAAAGCCCCTGGGGGTGTGCTCGGTCCCTGAGAGCCTCCATGCTCTGGGCCCATGGGGCATCCTCACAGCATCTTAAAGCCTCTCCTCCACAGTGTGAGACTGTGAGACATCAGAGCCAGAAGGTGTCTCCAGGCACTGGGGAGTAGGTGAGATCAAGTAGGAATCAAGACCTCCCTGTATGCCAACGGCCTGACTGTGGGCATCCCCAGCCCCCACCAGTACCCTCTGCAGCTGCCCATCAACCTTCATGGGGTCTGAAGACCCCTCCACCTCCTTGGCTCCTCAGCCCTGTACAACTCCTATGTGCGTTTCTTTCTGGTATTCTCCCTCTCAGAGCTGTGCAGGGGTCTCTGCGGACCACACCCCCTAATGCAGCACATCACCTCTGCCTCTGGACTCCTGCACTCCTTGGGCCCCGCCACCCCCAGTACCTTACCTGCCTCCAACAAGGAGTTTCCCATAGTTCTCAACAGGCAAGGCTGTGCTGCCACAGGAAATGCACTTAACATGGAACCGCCCCTTTCCTCCTGGAGCAAAGTTGACCAAAAGCCTCATTTCCATTGCAGCTGGAAATGTTTACATTTGCCATGTCTACAGAGCGTCAGTGCACTCTGTGGTTGTGACCGTGGAAGAGCTGATCAGAACAGGGTGCTAAAGAGAGACGCGGAGTCAGCCAGGCGTGGTGGCTCACGCCTGTAATCCCAGCACTTTGGGAGGCCGAGGCAGGCGGATCACTTGAGTTCAGGAGTTTGAGACCAGCCTGGTCAACATGGTAAAACTCCGTCTCTATTAAGAACACAAAAATTAGTTGGGGTTGGTGGTATGCGCCTATAATTCCAGCTACTCAGGAGGCTGAAGCAGGAGAATCACTTGAACCCAGGAGGTAAAGGCTGCAGTGAGCCGAGATGGTGCCACTGCATTCCAGCCTGTGCAACAGAGTGAGACTCCTTGTAAGAAAAAAAAAAAAAAAAAAAGAGAGCGAGAGAGAAAGAGACAAAGAGGTGCTCTAAGACCATCCTGCTGGGTAGAGGCCACAGGAATGGGGGTACTGCTTTCCCAGCTGCAACCGTAAAACTCCCAACAGCAGGATCTTATTCTCTCCAGCCACCCTTCCAGAAAGAGCTCTCTAGAAGCAGTTCCTTACTTCAACGAGCAGAGAAGGATAAACGACACCCACGCCTGAAACACAGAGGGCAGGCTGGAGCCCCCGGTGTATGGAAAGAGTGTCTAAAAACATGAGGCGAAGAACTTACCCCAAAAAAGGGAGCAAATTTGACAACTGAGAAATTAAAACTTTAGGCTTCTATAAAATTATAGACATAAATAATATGTAAAGCCATGTAAAAATAGGCAATTATTTACCATAAAGATTACTTATAAATATATTAAAAATTATATTCTAAAATACCAATGATAAAATGAATAATTCCCAGAAAAAGATACAGATGGCTAATAAATATGGAAATGTTCATTCTCACTAATAATACAAAAAAAAGTAAATTAAAACAGCCACTAAATCAGGTGAGGTGGCATGCACTTGTAGTACCAGCACCTCAGGAGGCTGAGGCAGGAGGATCACTTGAGCCCAGTAGTTTGAGGTTGCAGTAAGCTACAATTGTGCCTGTAAATGGCCATTGCTCTCCAGCCTGGGCACCCTATCTCAAAAAAAAAAAAAAGCAATTAAAAATTTTTAACTTAAGGCAAATTTACAAAACTGTTTTTTACAAATCAAATCATAAAAGTTTCATTGTGAAATCAAAGTCCGGTATAGCCGATAAGAATATAAACTGGGGAAAAGTGCCTGGAAAGCAATCAGCAAAAATGTATCAGGAGTCTAAAAAGAGTATAAAGATGTTCCGCTCTTCGACCTGAAAATTCCACTTCTAAGGAAATTATCAGATTAATGTGAGGATGTCTCCACGTCACTGTTCGTAGTGGTCCAGTAACTGGAGAAGCTTACAGTATGCAATAAACTCAGGTTCAATCACAAGGAAACGTCCTGTAGTCAGTTTAAAAGACTTCTATTCAGAATTTTTAATGACTGAGAAAATGGTCAACCTATAGTATTAAATAAAAATACCCTATATAGGATTACACAGAGCAATTGTGGTATATGTACGACAGTGTGAAAAAAGACTAGACAGAAAAACTGATGCGTTAATACAGTCTTCAGATACAGGAATTACAGGTAATTCTTATTGCCTTTAAATATTTTAGTGTTTTCAACAAAGAACAAGAATTAATTCCCAGGAGAAAGAGAGTAATTTTTAAGTAGTGTCACATATAAGCTCCTAGTCTGATAAGAGGCATCATAAGTTCAATTTCTCTGTAAGCAAGTTGTTTAATCTTGGTTATGAACCGGTAGTGATCCCAGCTATAACTCAGGCAAAATCAATCCTCTGTAGTTCTAGACACATTACAGCGGCTCCTCCCAAACTAGGCCTAGGAGACTCGCAGGTGTGAAGCTGAAACCACAGCACTGAACACAGAAGAACAAATAAGAACCTTCCCCGTCATTAAAATCCAGTTTAGCTTTTAGAGGTTTTACAAAAACCAAGCATTTGATAATGTGAAAATTACACTGTCATGAAGATACATATCATGTCTCAAATTCCAGATCATTAATTAAGAAGTAAAATCATCCTTTCAGTTTCATGGGGTTTAAAAACCCAGAATAGAATATTAATTTGCTCAACATATAACTCATATGTGTCCATGTGTACTAGGCATGCGTGTGTGCACTCGCACAGAAACAGGGCACCGTCCACAGGCCCTCCTGCATGAGCACTCATCCGTGGCTGGCTATCTGCACTTAGGGACACGTGCCGGTCACACTTTCCTGAGGGGGTCTTCTCCATCGAGACTTACGGGAATGACAGGAGTGCGCCACACAGGCATGGCATTCATCTGGCCCATCCCCGTGGCCGAGGAGCTATGATTGCTGCCCTGAGAGGCTGGCCATCAGTCGCTGGACAGGGCCACAACCCTGAATAGGAGGTTTCTGGAATATCAACTTGACTGACAGTCATAGTTCCAGGGACGCATTGGCATCTACATTCACAGGTCACATATACATGCCATTAGGAATGAGTATTTTGACATCAACAGATCACATAGACTAGTGTGCATGTTATATTTAGAAAATGTAGGTATCCCTCTTTGCATAGAACCACTTCCCACCTGCCTCCTGTTGAGCTCCTAAAGACAGAGAGTTTGAAGGGTGTGTTACTGAATACGCAGAAAATTCACACCAGTGTCTGTCCCTGAGGTAAGGAGGGATTAAAAGAGATACAGCAACGGAGAAGGCGGCAGCAGTCTGCCTGGTGAACAGAGCCCACGTGTGTGGCATCGCCACCTCTGTGGGACTGTGTCAGGGCTGTCCTGAAAGCACGTGTGATGCTAGAAGACTGTTTCCTACTTTCTGCCATGCTGCCCGTTTCCTCCCCGAGACAGAGGCTGGGCCTGGGGATGGAATTGGAACAGCCATTCTAACAGGGACCCAAGTCCCAGGCTCAGACCCAAGTCCCAGGCTGTCTCAGGGCTTCCCTTCATGGGTTCTCATTTTGTGAAGCTACAAAATATTTTTTAAATATAGAAAAGTAGAGAGAATAACTCATGGACACATTATCACCCACTGCCCAGAATTCGTGATGTTAGTACTTTGCTCCATTCACTTCAGTTGCCATTTTCATCAAAAAATCCCGAAAAGCCACAGCATGTCTACCCGTTTTCACTCTGCCTTCCATCCGAGGCAGCCACCATAGGAGTCGGAGCCCATCCTCCCTGAGGGCTCTTTGTGGTTTTACGACCTGCGTATGTTCGAAGGCCTTTCGAGCACACAGATGTTGTCTGTCAGAAGGGAGGCCGGTCATCTGCGGGGAACGTTGAATGCACCGTGTGAGCACGCAGGGACACAGGACATGGAGAGTAATGTAGGTAGCAGGAGGTCAGAGGCCCATAGTAACGAGCAGCTGCATCCGCTCCCACAGCGAGGGGCCCGTCTGTTGGTGTCGCTTTGCAGGAAAGCCATTGAAGACTGTTTCTGGACTTTCCATGGTATTCAGTGTGGAAAGCTGACCTCCTTGCTACCTTTGGCCAAGTAGTGTATTTGCTCTCAATATTCATCCAAGGGTTATAATGACACTTTTGAGTTCTGGGAAAGACCTGCAAATCCACAAGCCATGCAGGAGAAACAGCGCCGACTCCTGGGCTCACCTTCCACACGCACAGGATGCTGTTTTACGGGTACAACATTCAGACAATACAAAAGCAGCTCTTGCCACAGCAAAGGAGCAAGACGCATTTTGTTCTCATTTCCTTTCATTTGGACAGCTGTGTATTTCAAAACACAACAGCTTTGCCTTGGTGGGTTTCAGCTGCGCCTGTCCTCCAGCCTTCAAGACAAAGTTCACTCTTAAAGGCCCAAGGAGCAAGAACTGTGACCCTTTCTGCCCAGAAATACCTGACTCTGAGAAGGCCCCGTTGGAGACCAGGCTCTGTCCCTCCCTGCAGATGAGGCCAAGCGGTGTATCGGGCAGGGTGGAGGAGGGAAACCGGGCTAACCATTATTCCTGGGGTCCCACACCCAGTCACTGTGTCCAGACCCACCCCTCGGGGCTGTGGCCCTACACGCCGCTCGGACCTCCCCCTGCCTCCATGGAACAGCCACCTGTCCACACATCCCTGGAGAACGCAGCTCCAGGGAGTCTCACGAGGATCCGTTTTGCGTTTTAAAAATACAGCTCCGCGTCCCTCGCTGCCTTCTACTTCAGGTGGATCAGTCAGGTGTATGTTCAGCTGTTCAAGCTCCCCGCAGCCGGGCTCACTTCTATTTAAACACCTTACATCACGCCCTCCTTCCTCCTACCTTGGTGCTGGTTCTATGCTAGCAGTGTTTTGCTTTCTTTGTTTTCTAAACTGAGTAAATTTTGTGGGGGAGGTCTTATGTTTTCTGGGAGCTCCCTCAATGCTGTGACCTCACCCATGCCCCTTTCTGCATTTGCCTGGAAGTTCCCCTCTCAGGCAAGTGCTCTGTGCTCAGGAGGGACCCTGCGCTCTCAGAAGCTGCCCTCCACCTTCCTCACAGTACAAGCTTGCGGGCAGCTTCTCCAGCTACCTGTTCATATGACCCTGTGTCTTGTCACAAATCCCCCTGTACCTACTCCCACATCCAGCCCAACTGTACAGAAGCACTCCTGGCATGCAGGATGCGCTTCCGGACATAAAGCGCAACGGGCCAGAGCAGGGCAGTCTGAGAGGACCTCCCCTCTTGCTGCAAAGTTCCAAGAGCACATGGGGAGGCAGCGGCCTTCCGGAAGCTGCCAGGTCCCTTCTATGCAAGCCACCAGTGCAGGGGTGGGATGCTGGTTATTGGACCAGGTCGATGCTGGTCCAATAACAACAAAAGCCAAAGGATCAGAGGCCAATTCCATTCTGTTAAAAGTTGACCTGACAGCGAAGAACAGACATGCTTTTTACTTTCACTCATTTTTAAGGATTAAAAAACTAACTACAAAGTTATGCGACTGATGTTTACAAAAGTAAATGATGAATATTTGCACATCTGAAGGAGTGCTCCCCTTTAAAGTACATTCAACTTGTACTCACATTTCTCAAAATATTTTAAGAACTTCTCCCTGGGAAGAATGGGTGATAACAGATCTCCAGTGGCCGTTCTTCTGAAACACCCTTGAGGGCCACAGCCTGGCTGGAGCAACTGATCTCACCTCACTTCTCCTCTCCTTATGTGCTGAAGGCTCCCAACAGGGGGGCAATGCGACGCCTCTCCTCCTACCCCCACAACTCCTACTTAGCATGAGAACTCGAAACTGGGAGTGCCTGACAGTTCATCTCATAAATCCACCTGCCAGACAGGATGGAGCTCAAAGTGAGAAGCGAGAGCAGACCCGTCAAGTGCACCAGCAAAGATACTGCACCAGGCCAGAGCAATGGGTGTCTCACAATCTTCCTCCTCCCCGCCACCAGCCCCAATCTGGGAAACTGGCAAAACCTTTAAAATCA
>CAUYLG010044160.1:0-14808 GCA_963573385.1 Cacajao melanocephalus | reverse complement strand
TGCAATACTTCTATCTATGGGCAAACTACTTCTAAGAAGATTTATAGGAGGATGCTTTAAGTCACATAGCAGTGACAGAGCTGTCAAGGTTACTGCCACCTTCTGGCAGCTTCCAATGGGTTCTGTGGGAAGATGCTTTTCAAGCAGCACAGTAGCAAGAGCTGGTAAAGTTCATAGTCACCAAGGTGGATTGCCGATCTGAGGGCAGCCTTCCACAAGAACTGGAGCAAGGTCCTACAACTCCTTTATCAGGAGGAGTGGCTCTTGCCCCAAGCCTGCCATACAACGGGTATCTTTACGATACTGAACGCTGCCACCTGGGCCATGGATTCTTGTCCTGGTATAACTGTTTTTCCCTTAAATCATGCTCTGCACTGTGTTTGCTCTAGGCATTCCTCCGATTATAAGCTGCTTATTCATTAATTCATGCTCTGTACTATGTCCACTCTAGGCATTCCTCCGATTATAAACTAAGATATAATTATAGGTATATATATATATGTAGGGAAATATTCTTTAAGCACTCCTACTATCAACTATTATATGATTATATAGAGAGGATTATATAAAGGGATTCTTCAAGCCTTATTTCTATAAACTAATATATGATTATGTGAAGGATTATATAAAAGGAAATAGCTGAGTAGTAACACTATAAAGTGAGATATTCTTCAAGCCCTAACTGTGCCAGGGTTCTGCTTAGCTCTCATTCCTCGGTGCCTGTATGGTGGGTTACCTACATGTGCCGGGGAGTCTGAGGCTACAGTGAGCCATGATTTTGCCACTGCAGTCCAGCCTGGGCAGCAGAGTGAGACCCTGTCTCAAAAATAAAATAAAATTTAATTTAATCTAAAAATTCAAAGAAAGTCCTAACCTCTAGTACCTCAGAATACAACCTTATTTGCAAATAGGGTTATAGAAGATATAATTAGTTAAGATGAGGTCATACTGAAATAGAGGGGGATCCTAATCTAACAGGACTGATGTCCTTTTAAAAACGGGAAATTTGGAGACAGACACACACAAGAACACCACATGAAGAAGGCAGAGATCTGCAAGCCAAGGAATGTCAAATAGTATCAGCAAACCACCAGTAGCTAGGAGTGAAAATTGGAACAGATTCTCTTTCATAGCCCTCAGAAGAAACCAACCCTCCTGCCACCTTAATTCGGACTTCTAGCCTCCAGAATTATGAGACGATACATTTATATAGTTTAAGGTATCCTGCTTGTAGTACTTTGTTACAAAGTACCTAGAAATGAATACAATTACTATTTAAGGAAGTATAAAAAGAAAACTTTGTGAAAGTACTCAGGTGATTTCAATGTTTTCATCATTTCCTATGCAGCTAAAACAGTTTAAAAAAAAACTATACTTATTTTATGTTCATAATTTGTATTATGCACCAGTGAAAAAGAATGAGGTATATTTATATTCACATGAGCTATTTAGAAAGATCTCCAAAATATATTATGATGTGAAAAAGCAAATTGTGGCCAGACATGGTGGCTCACGCCTATAATCCCAGCACTTTGGAAGGCCGAGATGGGCAGATCATTTGAGATAAGGAGTTTGAGACCAGCCTGGCCAACATGGCAAAGCCCTATCTCTACTAAAAATACAAAAATTAGCTGGGGGTGGTGGCACGCTCATGTAATTCCAGCTACTTGGGAGGCTGAGGCACAAGAATTGCTTGAACCCAGGAGAAGGAGATTGTAGTGAGCCAAGATCATGACACTGCACTCCAGCCTGGGCGACAGTGCAAGTCTCTGTCTCAAAAAAAGAAAAAGAAAATTGTAAAATATGTATAGTATAAATCCATTTGTGCAAAAAAGGGAAAAAAATCACATATTTGTATATGTAAATATATGTATAATTGTACACATACACATATGTAAATTGCAATTGTGCAATTGTATAAAACAAAGTCTGAACTTTTACATACACCCTAGGTTAAGAAGATCAGCCATAGACCACAGAAAATTTGTCTGAATATCTATCACACCCAGAGATTAAACAACAAACTAATGGTTTACACCAAATTGTAGCAGTCAGTGGTTACTTCTATGAAAAGGAGAGGGAGGAGAGAGAATGAGAAGAGGCAGAGAAATTTTTACATTTTACCCTTTATAAATTTATATATTTTTAATGTTTGATGAAAATGCTTTCATGGGAGTTTTAATCAATACAGTGTTATGGAGGACAATTTAGCAGTATCTTCCTAAATGCATGCATCCTTTAATCCACAAACTCCAAGTATGAGAATTTGTCTTGCAGATATGTTCATAATTAAATAATTATAAAGTTATTTTATGTATGTATGTTAGTTGTCTATTGCTGCATAACAAATTACTACAAACTTAGCAGCTAAAACCAACACACATTCATTATCTCACACATGGTGGGTCAGGCAAAGCTTAACTGGATTCTCTGCTTCAGGATCTCACACAAGGCTGCAATTAAAGTATCAACCAGGACTGGGGGCTCATCTAAGGCTCATCTGGGGAAGGCTCTACTTCCAACTTCACACAGTTGTTAGCAGGATTCAGTTCCCTGCTGCCTGTCCCCTCCAGTCTGTCTTCAGTCCCTTGCTGTGTGGGCTTCTCCATATGGGGAAGCCATTTTTATTTAATCAAAGTCGGCAAAGGAGTCAAGAGTCAGCTAGCAAGATAGAAGTTACATTATGTGATGTAATTACAGAAGTGCCATTCGGTCACATTTGTTGCATTCTATTGATTAGAAGAATTCACAGGCCCTGCTCATAATCAAAGAGAGGGAAATACACAGAGGTGAGAATACCAGGAGGCAGGGATCATGTAAGTAAATATATTCTTACATATAGTCTGCCACTATATGTAACTTGTAGAATTAAATAATAATAAAGTAATGATTTACTCTTATTTGAAGAATTTGAATTTAATTTTGATTTCTTTTGAACAAATTTTGTGTTCTTGAGATCATAGGTGTTTAAGGTGCAAGGACTATGAAATTGTTTTAACGTGGTATGCAATGGTATGTTTCAAATGGAGGACCAAAGTGTTGAGAATAAAGCCATCTCACCTTGTTAAGAAGGGAATGACCATGAAGATTTAACTTCAAGCTCCCAAATAAGTGGTTGCTAACACTTTATATATATATATATATATATATAAATTTATACATATATATACATTTATATAAAGAAAAAAATATATATACATACATATACACATATATACACACACATATATATACATATATATACACATATATATACATATATATACACATATATATACATATATATATATACACACACATATATATATAGTTGCCCCTCCATATCCATGGGCTTTCCGTCCACGGATTCAACAGTGGATGGGAGGAAGGTAGAGAAAGAAAGAGAACCAGGGTGCAAATCAAATAGCATAATGATAGGGTTCAGTGGCTGCCAGTTCAGTGGCTTGCTTTATGTGACTTCTGAGTTTCTGTCTTTTGCCAGCAATTCAAGATGTGTTTAAGAACTTAATTCAAGGTGTACTTGGAAGTAGATCAAATGCAGGCAGAATTTCCATTGCCTTGCCAGTTCTTTAAATCTAACCATGCAGTTTTTATTGAGCACCTAACATACACAGTCTATCATTACATCACACGAAAAATGAAATACATTAACAATTAGTTACATAAAACAGAGAGATACAACTTCCATCATGATCAAAATGACTCTGAGATACATACATTTTAGTTCTTTTTAAAAACATCATCAAATATAAAGAGAATACTTTTTACTGGAGTACTCAACATCCATAATTCACTTCTGAATACAGAAGTTTAATGGGAAAGTTCCAGAACATTAGTCATCA
This sequence comes from Cacajao melanocephalus, assembly GCA_963573385.1. Taxonomy (NCBI): domain Eukaryota; kingdom Metazoa; phylum Chordata; class Mammalia; order Primates; family Pitheciidae; genus Cacajao; species Cacajao melanocephalus. Next base: position 10,966 of record CAUYLG010044160.1, on the reverse strand, counting down.
TTTCGTTAAAAAGTAGCACTTCTAGTGGCACATCCCTGTAGTCGGAGCTACTCTGGAGGCTGAGGCAGGAGGATCACTTGAGACTGGAATGTCGAGGCTGCAGTGAGCCATAATTGCATCACTGCACTTCAGACCAGACAACACAAGACTCCCTGTCTCAAAAATAAAAATAAAGTAGCACTTCTAAGCCACGTGCAGCGATGCATGTTTGTAGTCTCAGCTATTCTGGAGGCTAAGATGTGAGGATCCCTTGAGGCCAGGAGTTGGAGACTGCAGTGCCTACGATTGCATCTGTGAATAGCCACTGCACTCCGGCAAGCCAGACCTTGTCTTAAAAAAAAAAAAAAAAAAAAAGTAGCCCTTATAAAAGAATGGAAAGGCAATCATTCTGAAAATCTTTCCTTGGAGCCAGTTTCCACCCGTGAGGCTTCTGTCCCTATAGAGGTTATCTATGACATCCACCACGTGGCATCCAAGTTCCTACCAATTCAGAAAAGGGAAAAACGTCTGCAGTCTTGGGCAGCGCACGGTGGCTCACACCTGTAATCTCAGCATTTTGGGAGGCTGAGGTGGGTGGATCATGAGGTCAGGAGTTCGAGACCAGCCTGACCAACATGGTGAAACCGGTGTCTACTAAAAATACAGGCGTGGTGGCAGGTGCCTGTAATCCCAGCTACTCAGGAGGCTGAGGCAGGAGAATCGCTTGAATCTTGTGGGGAGCAGAGGTTGCAGTGAGCCGGGATTGCATCACTGTACTCCAGCCTGGGCAACAGAGCAAGACTCCATCTCAAGAAAAAACAATAATAATAGAAAGTCTGCAGTCTTGTTAGCTGATTAGGTGAGAAGGCATTGATTCAACCTGGCTCAGGCTGTCAATTTCTCATGGTTGCATTTAACAGAAATGTTAAACAATAAACATTGCATCCCCCACCCCACGTGGGACTCACATCACTTTAGTCACTCTATCTCCCCCTTATTCTTAGCCTCTCTCTGCATCGATTTCTCTCCTCAGTCTCCGGTTTTCCACATTTAAGGTATGCCTATTTCTGTTTCCATTATTTTTCCTGCTCTTAATCAGGACTGTCTTCAAAATTTTTAATTTCTCTGCTATCCCAGAGATTCTCCATACCCCTTACACTCTCATCCCAAGCACCCCACCCTCACCCTGCCCTTCCCCATTCTAGAACCTGGACTCCTCTCTACCATGGTACCCCTCTAGTCTAAGCTGCTCTTAGCTTTCCCTTCCCCACGCCTTCACCCTCATCCCTCCCTGGGCTGGCAGGCAGCCTCAGCCGTTCCAGAAATTGACAAAGAAGTTGCAGAGGGAGTGCCACTTCTCAGCGCAGTAGGTCTCCATGAGCTCCGCGTTCCCGTCCAGCCCGTCGGGGTCGGGCCTGGTCCCCAAGGGTCACTCCTCGTTGGGGACCGAGGCCGCCTTTCTCTTGCCCCCCTTTGATCTTCCTCTCAGAGGGATTTTCTTTGGACGGTGCGCTTTGGGGAGGCGGTGTCCCGGCAGCAAGGCCGGGCGCACGCTCCCGAGGCCGTCCCCGGCTCCCGGCCGCGGGCCTGGGCTTCCCGGCTAATCCCGCGGTGGTGGGGCGTGCGGGCGGGGACGCGCGGGGCTCTAGCCGCAGCTCAGCCCCGTGGCCCTTCTTGCCCGCGCACAAGCGGGCCTGGAGTGGCGCGGGGTCGTGACAGGGCCTCCGCTTCTTAAGCAGCCCGCCCAGCACCTGCTTCCAGAAGTGCAAGCGACAGGCGGCGTAGGCGGCGCAGCGTTCCGGCTCCCCGCAGTAGGCGCACCGGCTCTGGCAGCGCAGAGCGAGCTCACTCACGCTGTGGCCCCCGGGGCGGGCAGCAAGAGCTGCCAGCTGCACGCGTGCTGTTCGGGGCTGAGGAAGCGACCCGAGAAGCTGCCCGCGGGCCCGGGGACCGGCTCCACCACGTTGCCAGCTGCCCCCTTCTCCCTCCTTGCAGCAGCGAGGAGGCAACCACTTAGCAGCAACAGCAGCAGCAGCGGCGGCGACAGCGACGCTCGCAGCCTCGGAGGACTCATGCTCCGTGGTTTCCGCGCTCCGCTGTTCTCCGACCGCGTCGGTCGGGGCAGCGCCAGGCAAGGAGCCTTCCCTGGACCTGCGGATGGAGGCAGAGACCGCCACCAACTGAGCTAGGCGCAGCACTTCGCCCAGACACTTGCACCTGCCAACTCCCCTTCCGCAGACTTTCTGGAAGCTGCAGCCTGCGAGGGGACCCTCTAAGGAGCTTTCCTAGGGAAACTGCTTACTGTCTAAATAATCACAATGAAACCATGTATGCATTGAGATTTCCTTCCCCTTGCAAATACGGTAGCAAAACCATGCGTGATAATTTCCCCCTCTACCCCTTCCTTCATTTTCTCCCTTCTCCTAAGTCCAATAAATTATCTACAAAATCATTTCAGATGATTCCTCGGAAAAATGCATTTTACTACACTTTAAACTTACCGAGTTCTGGGAGAGGGGCCAAAGCCTTATTAGGGTAGAGGGAAGGACTGCATGGGGGATTAGTCTGTTTTAGCCGGCTCCCTGTGAATGAACGTGGTTATCAATGGAACCGAAGAGGCCTCCTCTTCTACGCCCCTCCCAGATTTATCTCAAACTAGGAGACTTCTCACCGCCGTGCCTGTGTCTCTCTCTCTCCCCCTCCCCGCCCCATGGATGATGGAAGCGGTCCTGTAGCATGAAATATAAATCTTGTATTTTGCTTCCAGTGTGTAAAATAATTACGCAAAATTAATCAATTTTTTCTTCTTTCCTTTCACGTACTTAACCATCCGAAAAATAAAAATTAAACGAAAGATCTAAGTTTCAAGAGTTAAATAAAATGAAACAAAACAACCTTCAGCATTCTAAACTAGACATTATTTACACAATTATATTATTTACATTCTAATTCTCATATTCTGAGTTCTATATTTTCACCTATCATTTCCAATGGCCTTTCTTATCCTGACTCTCAATCTTAATACTTGTTACTACTAATAAAAATATCCTAGTTTGTTAACATGCAATAGTGCCCAGCAGTTCACCCAGGTGTGGACATTTCAGGCTTTTGATTATTTTTAGGTATTATAAATCAGTTATAAATGTCCTCCAAGAATTAGAAGTTTAAAAAAAAATTTGCGTTATAGTACTTGAAAGGTAAAATTGCCAGTTGAAATGGTATAATAGTTAAGAATTACTGTGTTCTTGCATCTTGAAAATGTCGTATTTAAGCAAAGCTGTTGGTAGGGGTTGTGTGTGGGTGTTTTGTCTTTTGTTTTTTTGTTTTGAGATAGGGGCTCACTCTGTCGCCCAGGCTGGAGTGCAGTGGTGCAATATCAGCTCCCTGCAACCTCCTTCTTCCTGGTTCAAGTGATTCTCCTGCCTCAGCCTCCCGAGTAGCTGGAATTGCAGGCGCCTGCCACAACACCTAGCTAATTTTTGTATTTTTAATAGAGATGAGGTTTCACCCATGTTAGCCAGTCTGGTCTCAAACTCCTGACCTCAAATGATCCACCCGACTCAGCCTCCCAAAGTGCTGGGATTACAAGCGTGAACCACAGCACCCGACTAAGCAAAGCTGTATTTAAACTTCAGAATATACAATCATCTTTTTAAAAATGTTCTCATTAATAAATGTGATTTTTTTTAATTGTAAGGCTGTATATCTCTGACTGTAACTTTTTAGACAAGAAATATTTTCCTTAAATACTTCTCCATGATATCATGAATTCTTATTATATTTCCTAATGTCCTCTTGCATATAGCATTTTCTATTACTGAACCCCCACTGGTATTATAGTTGAACAATTATAGCTTGGTTACTACAATAAAAACCAAAATACTTTAGAATTAGAAGAATGTATTTAAATATATAGTAGTATATATTAAATATTTAGGAATATACATTGACTTCAGAAAGGAAGTTTTTACCACTCTGGTAAAATCAGAGAAACTAAATGACTTATCCAGGATCACACATCATTTAGTGATAAAACTACTAACATCTTTCAGTGATCAGTGATCTTTACATTTTGTCTTTGTATTTTACTATTAGTTATGTTTAAATTACACTAATTCAGGCTGGGCACGGTGGCTCACGCCTGTAATCGCAGCACTTTGAGAGTCTGAGGTGGGTAGATCATCTGCGGTCAGGAGTTTGAGACCAGGCTCGCCAACATGGCAAAATCTCGTCTCTACTAAAAACACAAAAATTAGCTGGGCATGGTGGTGCACGCCTGTAATCCCAGCTACTCAGAAGGGTGAGGCAGGAGAATTATTTGAACCCAAGAGGCAGAGGTTGCAGCGAGCCGAGATCACACCGCTGCACTCCGGCCTGGGCAACAGAGCGAGATTCTGTTTCAAAAAAAAAAAAAGCATAAAAAAATTAATTACACCAATTCGACTTATAATGAAAACCAATTTGTACCTATGAAGATTAGAAATATTAACATGATTCATAAATAAGAGTAGCTAATTAGTACATTTCACACATGGAAACCCTTTCTTTCCCAGAAAACTGTATTTGTATGTGTGAAGCACGGATGAGTAGTCACAGGTTTTTGTCTGTTGCTCTGGCATTGCTTTTTGTTAACAACTACCGGACCGAATTCGTACCATTTTTAAAGAAAGAGTGACATCTTGTGGAATAATGCTCTAATTACAATAAAAAAGTTTATTATCTGAACAGCTGTAAATAAGAGATGCTCCAGAGACCATGCTTTACTGTCACTGAAATTGTTCCCAGAGTAAAAAGTAAGGGCACATGGATGTACTATGCAATGTCAAAACAGGGGAGTTATTTTTTTAAACTGTGGTATAACAGGTATAACAAAATTTGCCATTTGTACTATTTTTAGGTGTACTCTTCAGTGACATTAAATACATTCGTACTGTTGTGCAACCATCATAGCTATCTAGCTCCAGAACTATTTTTTGTCTTCCAAAACTGAAACTCTGTACCCATTCCTCCCTTCCCCCAGCCCTGGAAACCATCATTCTACTTTCTGTCTCTATGAATTTGACTACTTGAGGTATTATATGAGTGTAATCCTACAGTATTTGTCCTTTTGTGATTGGCTTATTTCACTTAACGCAATGTCTTCAAGGTTCATCTATGTTATACCATGTGTCTGAATTTATTTCCTTTTTAAGTCTGAATAATATTCCATTGTATGTATATGCCACATTTTGTTTACCCACTTACCCGCCGATAGACATTTGGGTTGCTTCTACCTTTTGGCTGTCATGAATATGAACATTGGTGTACAAATACCTGCTCCAATTCCTGTTTTCAATTCTTTTGGGAATATAGCCAGGAGTGAAATTACTGGATCACATGATAATTCTATTTTTGACTTTTTAAGGGCCATACTATTTTCCACAGTGGCTACATCATTTTACATTCCTACCAACCGTGCACATGGTTCCAATTTCTCCACATCCTCACCGATATTTGCTATTTGTTTTTGTTTGTATTATAATAGCCATCCTATTGGTACAAAGTAACATCATGTAGTTTTTATTTGCATTTCTCTAATTATTAGTGATGTTGTGCATCTTTCCATGTACTTACTGGCCAATTATATATCTTCTTTAGAGAAATGCCTATTCAAGTCCTTTGACGCCACCATACACACCTTTGTTTTAAGGGACAGGGTCAGGCAGGGCATGGTGGCTCACACCTGTAATCCAAGCATTTTGGAGGCCAAGGCGGGCAGATCACCTGACGTCGGGAGTTCAAGAACAGCCTGACCAACATGGTGAAAATCCGTCTTTAACAAAAAACAAACAAAAAAAAAGGGACAGGGTCTTGCTATGTTTCCCAGCCTGGACTCAAACTCCTGGACTCAAGCAATCCTCCCACTTAAGCCTCCTAAGAAGCTGAGACTACACACCCAGCTCATTTGTCCATTTTTAATCAGGTTGTTTGTGTTATTAGTGAATGGTAGAAGTTCTTTACATATTTTGGATATTAATCTCTTATTAGATGTATAATTTGCAAATATTTTCTCCCATTCTATGGATTGCCTTTTTGGTCTGTTGATAGTATGTGTGATGCACAAAAGTTTTTAATTTGATCCAATCCAAAGGAAATTAGTTTTTAAAATATCATGATGTGAGATGTGTGATAAAATATAAAATACGTATGTGTGTATATATCTGTATTTTACTATATTGCCCAGGCTGGTCTCAAACTCCTAGGCTCAAGCCCTTCTCCTGCCTCGGCCTCCCAAAGTGCTGGGATTATAGGCATGAGCCACCATGCCCAGTTAAAATATATATGAAAATATTTTTTTAATGTAGTTTGCATCAGCAATACAACAGATCTGTTTGGATTTCTACCATACACTACCGAACACTTTATAATTTCTTGATAATTTTGGTAATTGTCTGCTTAGTCTTGCCCTGTGAATCTCACAAAGGAAAAACTTTGCCATAAGAAACAGTCTCCTTAGCACCTCTTTCCCTTCTTCCCCCAGATAAGGTAGCTGCTGCACCGGATACAACAAACTTCTGTGGCAGATAGGGAGGGGAGTTTCCTGCCTCTCGGTTTCTTAAGACTACGTAATTCTTCCTGCCTTATAAAATTAGTTTTGTATTGTTTAATATTCAAGTTTTCTTTGTTTCATGTGTATTAGCCTAATCTCTCAAATTATATTGTTAAACTTTTTAAACAAGGATCATTTTTTAGACCTCTCTTGAACCTAATATAGAGCTCAAGACAAAAAAAGTTGATTGCTTGAACTCTCTTACATTGCTGATAGGAATAAAAAAATAATACAATCACCTTGGAAAACTGTTTGACATTTTCTTATAAACTTAAATACACATCTACTCTATGATCCAGCCATTCTACTCCTAGGTATTTACCCAAAGTAGATAAAAACATATGACCACAAAAAGACACAGATAAGAATTTTTATAGCACTGTATTCATAATAGCCCAAAACTGGAAACAACCCAATTATTCATTGACAAGTGAATTGATAAACAAATTGTGATACAATCTGTTTATTACTCAGCAATAAAAAGGAAAGAACTACTGCAACATGTAACAACATGGACTAATCTCATAACCATAGTGTTGAGCTAATTCAGCAGACCCGGAAGAGCCCATATGGTATGATTACGTCAAGGTCTAGGACAAACGAAACTAAACTATGGTGGAGAAAAAAAATATCAGAACAGCACTGCTTCTGGGGGCGGAGTGGGGAATTGTATTAACCAGGAAGGGATGTAAAAGAACTTTTTAGAGTTATGGGACTATTCTATAATTTGGTAGGGATTTGGGTTACATTTAAGATTTGTGTATTTTATGGCATGTAAATTTTACTTTAAAAACCCTTTAAACAATTATTAAATCCAGGTTAATAATATCATCCTGAAATGTTTAGGAGTGAAGTATACTGATGTTTACAACTTACTTTGAAATGTATAACAAAATATTGATAATATAAATAGAGGGAAATCAGTAGTAGTTACATGATAAATACAGCAAAATATTAATCATAGATTCTAGGTATATGAATGTTCATGGCATGGTTTTCAGCTTTTCTGTAGTTTTGAAAATTTTTATAATAAATACTGGAAAAATAGGAAATGGAAATTAACATTAAAAAATTAGATTACTGGCCAGGTGTGCTAACTCATGCCTGAAATCCCAGCAGATTGGGAAGCCGAGGAGGGCAGATAGCTTAAGCTCAGGAGTTTGAGACCAGCCTGAGCAACATGGCAAAACCCTGTCTCTACCAAAAATACAAAAATTAGCTGGGCATTGTGGCATGTGCCTGTGGTCCCAGCCACTTGGAAGGCTAAGGTAAGAGGACCGCTTGAGCCCAGGAGGCAGAGGTTACAGTGAGCCAAGATCATGCCACTGCACTCCAGCCTGGGTGACAGAGCCAGACCCTGTCTCAAAAAAAAAAAAGTGAAAAAAAATTGTTTCTATCATTCAACATATGTTAATATCTTGTCATGTGTGTTTTATATTTAAAGAAAAAAATAATTTCAATTTCCATGACCCCTCTCAATTCCATTCTTTTTACACCCCATTTCCACTCAATTCCATTCTTTTTACACCCCATTTCCACTTATAACTAGCATTTTATAAGTTTTGGGTGAATTATTTCAATTCACTTGTAATAATTTTATACTTTTAATGCACACATATACCAAGCTCATGTCAAGTATAGTCTTATGGCTTTATGGATATTAAAATTGGAAAAACCTAAATATCAACCAGCATGGAAATGAATAAATTACGGATTATCATGTAATGGAATAAAATCTGGAAATGTCATTAATTAATTAAAAACCAAGCCTATAAAATGATACTCTATTGTTTATGCAGCAAAATGGTAACATGGACAGGAAGTATACATACAAACCTCATAACAATGATTTTGGGGAAGGTAGGGATAGGAATGAGATTAGATAAGAGTAAAAGATGACTCCAATTACAATTTCTTGAAAATTTACCAGAAGAAAACATGAATAAATTTTTTAAAATAAATTTTATTGTATGTATTTAAGGTATACAACATGTTATGGATACATAGAATAAAAGCGTTACTGTAAGTGAAGCAAATGAACATATCTATCATCTCATATAGTTACCCATTTTTTATGGTTTTGTGGCAAGAGCAACTAAAATCAACTCATTTAGCATAAATCCCAAATACAGTACAATTTTATTACCTATGGTGCTCAGATTGTACATTAGATCTCTGTACTTGTTCATTTACATATTTTCTATCCTCTCAGCCACTTCTCCCCCACTTCCTCCCCATTCTATCTCTACCCCTGGTAACCACTGTTTTAGTCTCTATCTCTGTATATTTTATTTTTTAAAGATTTCACATATAAATGAAATCATGTAATATTTTTCTTTCTGTATCTGGCTTATTTCATTTAACATAATGTCCTCCAAGCTCGTATATATTGAGGCAAATGTCAAGATCTAGTTCTTTTTTTATGGTTGAATTTTCCTTTATCCATTCATCTGTCAATAGACACTTGGGTTGCTTCCGTATCTTGGCTATTGTAAATAATGCTGCAATGAACATGAAACTGCAGACACGTTTATGAGGTGGTGATTTCATTTTCTTTGGATATATACCCAGAAGAAAAATTGCTGGGTCATATGGTAATTGATTTTTAATTTCTTTAGAAATCTCCATATTGTTTTCCACAATGGCTGTACCAATCTACATTCCCATCAAGAGTGTACAACCTTTTACCCACATTTTTGCCAACATTATCTTCTGACTTTTTGGTAATAGCCATCCTGACGGGTGTGGGTTTTGATTTACAATTCCCTGATGATTAATGATTTTGAGCACCTTTTCATACACCTGTTGATTTTTATGTTTTCTTTGGAAAAATGAGTATTCATGTATTTTTGCCCATTTTTAAATCAGGTTATTTGTTTTTCTACCATTGAGTTGTATGAATTCTTTATAAATTTTGGATAGTAACCCCTTATTTGATATATGGTTTGCAAATACTTTTTCACAATCTGTAGCTGCCATTTATTTGTTGATTGTTCTCTTGGCCGTGTAGAAGCTTTTTAGTTTCATGTAGTACCATTTATTTATTGTTGCTTTTGTGGCCTGAGCTTTCGGTATGATATTCAAAACTCATTGACAAGGCCCATGTCCAGGAGATTTTCCCCTATGTTCTCTTCTGGGAGTTCTATAGTTTCTGGTCTTACAATTAGGTTGTTTGTTCATTTTGAGTTGATGTTTGTGTGTAGTGTAAGATAATGGTCAAATTTCATCCCTTTCCATATGGAAATCTAGTTTTCCCAGCACTATCGAGACTACCCTTTCCCATTGTGTCTTGTCAAAAATTACTTGACCATATATGTTTGAATTTATTTCTTGGCTCTCTATTCTGTTTCACTGGTCTATGTGTCTGTTTTTATGCCAGTACCATTACTGTTTTGATTACTATAGCTTTATAATATAATTTTTTTGAGACAAGGTCTCACTCTGTTTCCCAGGCTGGAATACAGTGGCACAAAGTAGCATGATCATGGCTCACTGCAGCCTCAAACTTTGGGCTCAAGCAATCCTCCCACATCAGCCTCCCGAGTAGCTGGGACTACAGACATGTGCCACAACACCTGGATAATTTTTTCTACTTTTTGTAGAGACAGGGTGTCACTATGTTGCCCAGGCTGATCTCAAAGTCCTGGGCTAAAGCAAACCTCCTGCCTCAGCCTCCAAAAGTGCTGAGATTACAGGCTTTAATATAATTTTAAATCAGGAAGTGTAATGCCTCCAACTTTGTTTTTCTTTCTCAGAATTGTTTTGGTAATTCTTGGTCTTTTATGTTTCCATACAAATTTTAGGATTGCTTTTTCCATTTCTGTGAAGAATGCCTTTGGGATTTTTTTATAGGGATTGTGTTAAATCTGCATATTGCTTTAGGTAGTATGGATATTTTAACACTATTAATTCTTCCAATCCATGAGCATGGGGTAGCTTTCCATTTATTTGTGTCTCCTTCAATTTCTTTTATCAATGTGTTATAGTTTTCAGTGAAATTTTTATACCTCAGTTAAATTTATTCCTAAGTATTTTATTTTATTTTACTTTTTCATCCTATCATAAATGGGATTATTTTCTTCCATTCTTTTTCTGCTGGCTCATTATGTGTATAAAAATGTGACTGATTTTTGTATGTTCATTTTGTAACCTAAAACTTTACTCAATTCATTTAGTAGTTCTAATAGGTTTTTGTGAAATCTTTGAAGTTTTAAAAAATAAGATAATGTCATCTGTAAATAGAGATAATTTTACTTCTTTTTTTTTTTGAAAGAAAGAAAAAGAGAGGAAAGAAAGTGAGAGTGAAAGAAAGAAAAAAAAGAATGTAAGAGAGAAAGAAAGAGGAAGAGAAAGAGGGAGAGAGAATGAGATTCTTGTTCTATTGCCCAGGCTAGAATG
>CAUYLG010044157.1:0-13922 GCA_963573385.1 Cacajao melanocephalus | reverse complement strand
TTTCTTATTATCCACCTTCTGAAGCCTGATTCTGTCAGTTCGTCACACTCATTCTCCGTCATGCCTTGTTCTCTTGCTGATGAGGAGCTGCAATCCCCTGTAGGAGGAGAGGCATTCTGATTTCAGGTGTTCTCAGCCTTTTTGCACTGGTTTCTTCCCATTTTTGTGGATTTAACCACCTGTCGTCTTTGTAATTGCCAACTTTCAGATTGGGTCTGAGTGGACGTCCGGCTTGTTGGTGATGAAGTTTTTTCTGTTTCTTAGTTTTCCTTTTGCGGACACCCCTTCCCCACAGAGCTGGACCTTCCCGGTTCAGCTGTGCTTTCTGTGAAACTCTCAGTCCTCGGTGCTTCCAATTGCTGTTCTCCTTGTGGGGATGAGACCAGCCGATCCCAACTCAAAGGGCACCCCGTCCCGTATACTCTGCACCGAGAAGCACCGTGCTGGGGCGCTGGCAAAATAGCCACACTGGCCAAAAAAGTCACGCTGGCGACCCGTGTGGCTCCTCCACCGGGAATCTCCCAGTCTGTGGGCAACAAAAATTCATCTGAAAGTGCAGCGTCCACTCGCTCTCTGTGCTTTCACTGGGAGCTACAATCCTGAGCTGTTGTTAATCGGCCATCTTGGGTCTCTCTCTGACTTTTTTTTTTTAATAGAGACAGAGTTTCACCATGTTGGCCAGGATGGTCTCGATCTCTTCACCTCATGATCTGCCCGCCTCGGCCTCCCAAAGTGCTGGGATTACAGGTGTGAGCCACCGTGCCTGGCCAATGATGGAAACTTAAAAGCACTATGACACTTATATTTGTTAGCTAACTGTGTTAATGTCTTCTTTCCTTATGCCATTATAAAGTAGGTTTTGGTCCAATAAAGATATAAATATTGGAAAATATTGAAAATATAAATATATTTTCTTGCATTCAAAAAAGCAATAAAACAATATTTAGTGAAGTTAGTTCTTCTTTTCCTAACTGGTCAAGGCTGGCAAAAAGAAAACTCTTCTTTCTGTCTCCATTTTAAAAAAGAATGGAGGCTATCAGAAAAATAATCAACTTCTGAAGAAAGGTTATGAATTTCCTGCAAAGGAAACAGAGTTTGACTGTTCTATACACTGGATAATCACTTGTGATTACCTATTCACCAGATTGAATCATCTCTTCTCAGCTTTTCATTTCCTTAAATTCTTAGGATTACCCATTTGTGAAAATGTCTTCTTTCTCACTTGGCTTTTGTAGCATGGTCTTACCATGTATGGTTTTCTTCTTTGACTATGTCTTTTCTATCTTCTTTACCAGAGCTTCTTCTTGCATCCTCCTCTACAAAAATAGACAGTTGGCTGGTCACAGCGGTTCATGCCTGTAATCCCAGCACTTTGAGAGGCCAAAGAGGGTACATTCTTTGAGCTTAGCAGTTCAAGACCAGCCTGGGCAACACAGTGAGACCCCATCTCTTCAAAAAATACAAAAATTAGCCAGGCATGGTGGCATGCACCTATAGTCCCAGCTACTTGGGAGGCTGAGGTGGGAGGATCACTTGAGCCTGGGAGGCAAATGTTGCAGCAAGCCAAGATTATGCCCCAGCCCGGAGCCCTGGTGACAGAGCAAGACTCTATTAAAAAAAAAAAAAAAGTTAGTCCTCCCAGCTTGTTTTCCTCAGCCAATTGTGCCTTCACCCTGTCCAGAATCCACTGGCACTTTCATCTCCTCCCTTCAATATAACTTCTGTGTGGAAGACTTCCATAGGTAGCTTCTATCTCCTCTGGCCTCTCCAATCCCAATTTCTAACTTTGGTTTATAAAAACAACTTAAAAAAAAAAAAAACTAGCTCTTCCGTGGGCACTTCGAATTTAACAAATCCAACACTGAATTTATTCATTTATCCTTTTTTCTTTTCTTTTGAGACTGAGTCTCACTTGCTCTGTCACCCAGGCTGGAGGGCGGTGGCACAATCATAGCTCTCTGTAACCTCAAATGTGGGCTCAAGCAATCTTCCCGACTCAGCCTCTCAGGTAGCTAGGACTATGGGCATGTACCACCAGGACTAGACAATTTAATTTTCATTTTCATTTTGTGTAGAAATAGGGTCTCTCTATGTTGCCCAGACTGGTCTCAAACTTTTGGCCTCATGCAGTCTTCACACCTCTTCCTTCCAAAGCACAGGGATTACAGGCATGAGCCACCGTACCCAGCCTCATCCTATTTTTATTTGCCCCAAATTCATTCCTCCTTTTACATTCTGTATCTTGGTTGCTGACATGACATTGCCACCTTTCCAATTCTTTGAACTGAACACTTGAACATCACCTTCGGTCTTATTTTCCCTTCCCACACCTATATCTAACTGTATATCAAAATTCTATTGATTCAGCCACCAGAGAGGCACTGCCTTTCCACTGTTATTATTTCTCATATAGAATATTGCTATGACATCTAGAGGGATCTCTCTGCCTTCAGTCATTCCACATACTGCTCTGCTACAGCTTCTCTAAAATATCTTCAGTTGTCTACACCTTGCACACAGAAAAAGACCAGATCATAATATCCAGTGTTTTGATATATGATCATACATATAACTGCCCAAGGGGTTCACCTTGCCAGCCGCCTAGACACAGCTGATTCATCAGGACAGGGGAACTGCAAGAGAAAGAGTCATTCACAGCTGTGTGGGAGACCAGAATTTTATTATTAGTCAAATCAATCTCCCTGAGCATTCAGGAGCAGAAGTTTTAAGGGTGGGTTGGGGAAAGCCAGTGAGCCAGGAGTGCTGATTGGTCAGGGATGAAATCACAGGAAGTCAAAGCTGTCTTCTTGTGCTGAGTCAGTTCCTGGGTGGGTGGGGCGTAGGGCACAAGATTAGATGAGCCAGTTTATTGATTTGGGTGGTGCCAGCTGATCCATCAAGTGCAGGGTTTGCAAAATATCTCAAGCACTGATCTTAGGAGCAGTTTAGGGAGAGTTAGAATCTTGTAGCCTTCGGCTGCATGACTCCTAAACCATAATTTTTAATCTTGTGGCTAATGTTAGTCTTACAAAGGCAATCTAGTCCCCAGTCAAGAAGGAAGTCGCTTTGGGAAGAGGCTATTATCATCTTTGTTTAAACTATAAACTAAGTTTCTCCCAAAGTTAGTTCAGTCTATGCCCAGGAATGAACAAGGACAGCTTGGAGGTTAGAAGCAAGATGGAGTCAGTTAAGTTACATCTCTTTCACTGTCTCAGTCATAATTTTGCAAAGGTGGTTTCACTATTTGGATTTTGAGGTTCTCTATAATCTAGAACCAGTTTGTTTAGTGCCTTTCCTACCTCTTCTACACTACTTCTTTTCCAAGGGACATGCCTACAGATCTAAATTAACCTCTCCCTTATTTCTCCCACTGCCCTTTGTCCAAAAGCCACCCACGGTACTCATCACACTCTGCTCTTAGACTGTTTGTGTTTGTCTGCTTTTAGGTAGTGAATCTCTGGATCGTTTGTCCTTATTGCCTCACTGTGCTTACTACAGCACCTTTAGTGTAAAAAGCACTCCATACATGTTTGTTGAATAATAGTTGTAAATAGCCCTTGCTTCTGCTCACACAATTGTCAATTCAGTGATGACCCTTAGCAAAGCTAAGAGGTAAGGCTTCAAAGACTCTCTGTCTCCTTGCCATGTTCCCCTTACTTTCCCTTAGAGATGTCCAGAACCCTCACATTTTCTCCTGCTGATCCAATCTTCTTACTAGGGTGCTTCTACAGACCACTTCTTTTAAGCAATCCTAACTCCCAGAGCTTGCCATTCCATCTCTTACTGAAACCTACATATCCCTGGGATGAACTTTGGCGCCCATCTTGTTCATTTTATAAATCAAGAAACTGAGTCCCAGAAACTTGACATGAATTTTCCAAGGTCATGACTCCAGGTCCGTTGCTCTTTCTCTCACACTTTCGATTAGCGCCCATCTCAATCCCTTCCCTTCAGGCTGTTGTTAAGGATTGGCAAGGGCCTGCTGTTTATCATCCTCATTAACACTTCTCTCTTAACAACCGTCATCAGTGGTCTGACTCACACTAATGGATACTGGAGGAAGTTCACATTAGTACCTGGATTCATCCTGTGGTTATTTTGGTCACAGTGCTTTTCCTAGCTCCTGAACCCAGACCTCAGAGAGACACTGTCAATGCTGGTATATGTAAGGCCTGCACATTTTCGCAATGTGCTTTCTTATGACTGTGGAATAAGTGATATTCACTCTCTGATGCAATCCTCCCGCATACCACAGAAACCATGGCAGCAGAACTCCAGAGGCATGCCCCTTGCAGCTTTACAACTTCCTGGGGGAAGAGTTCAGTTCATGAATGTGTTGTAATTTCTGTGAAGGGTATCTAAAGTCCTTCAAAACATCCATGAATGAACCTTTTCAACAGTACTTGGAAGGAAGTCAGGGACTTCACATTAAAACTGAGCCAACACACTGATGAAATTCAATGACCACCACAGGAGATATATGAATGCCTCAGGGCAGAACAAAGACCAGCAGAATCAGCCAACAGCAGTTACTTCCACAAAATGCATTTACCTGAATAGGAACTTGAATGGTTTTCAAGGAAGGACAGTCTCCTTCCAGAAAGTGTCATGAGTTCTTTATTCATCCAGTAACACTAAGAATCTAAATTTTAATTTTAATTTAGTTTGGGATTGCTGCTGGACTTTAGGGAATAATCTTATCAGGACTGGATTATTCTAGTTAGTGATGATCTGAGGAAACACTGCATTTCTTGTGATAGAAGAAGGGAGCACTGGCAGCTTGCCTTTTCTGAAAGCTTTGATTACAGAAGTATAGGTCCCTAATGCTTAAAGGGACCTTACAGCACATCTGATTCAACTGCATTTTTAGGTGAAGAACTGATTCCCGTTAACCTGATAACACAGAAATTGCCCGTCCTATTTTGGGAAAATCATCCTACTCTAGAAATAGGAAATGATGGAGTAGGAACCTGAGCACTAAATTATAGTTGTTATATTATTAGGACTAAGTGTGTATGTCCACAGGCCTGACAGAAATGAATGCTCTGGACCCCATCCACTTGCCTTCCACTTATTCCTGTGCCATTTTCTCATACAAAGTGGATGGCCTCTTTAGGTTTCCTT
The DNA here is from genome assembly GCA_963573385.1 of Cacajao melanocephalus. Lineage (NCBI taxonomy): Eukaryota > Metazoa > Chordata > Mammalia > Primates > Pitheciidae > Cacajao > Cacajao melanocephalus. The sequence continues at coordinate 8,798 of CAUYLG010044157.1, read as the reverse complement.
TGGGAAGTGTGTAAGTGCCTACAGGCCTTTGTGCTAACATAAAAATAATTTTTTTGGCTTTTACTTTTTGGAAAAATAACTTAAAACGTCAAGCCTGTTCAGAGACAGCTCAATTTCTTCATTTAGAAAATGGGATAAGACATACTATTTTTTTTCGTTTATCTTTTTTTGAAAAATATTATTTAATCTTTAACTGAAACTGCCTTTGCAAAGACACACTATTTTTGAATGGCATTTGTGACTATGCAAATGGACAATGTGAAGTACTTTCAAGAATAGAAAGTGCTTTGTAAAAGAAACAGGTTATTCTATTTAGTTCATGTACACATTCCATTCATTTCTTCAGCAAATATTTATGAAGTACTTACTAGCATGATCACAATTTCAGTTAAATAGTTGAGTACAACAGTGCCCCCTTTATCCATGGGTTAATTTTTCATATAATTATTCAATTTTATTGTTATTGTTAATCTTTTACTGTGCCTAATTTATAAATTGAACTTTATCATAGGTATGTATAGGTAAAAACATAGTACACATACATAGGCTACAGTACTATCCATGGTTTCAGTCATCCACTGGGGGTCTTAAAACATATCCCATTGGATTAAAGGTAACTACTGTAATTAATTGCTTACTGCCTGTATAAGTTACTAGAATTCTAGCTTTCTGGGAAAAGGTATTCTCTTTTGTTCTCTAATGCTCAGCACCCTGCGTGGCTGGCATTTAAAAGACTAACAAATATTTGTTGAACGGATGGATGAATGCATGAATGAAAAACCAAACGAATAATGAAAACATAAGTGTATATAAGACATTATAACACGTGCTATATTGGGCTTGCATAGTACTATGGGAATTTATAGCAGAAGCATTGTAAAGCCAAGCCTTGACGGGGCTAATCTCCGGAAGAGCAATTAATCTTTTCAAAATCCGATTCTTGCAGGATACGGTCCCCCACTGGCCTGCCACTAGTTTAAAACAAATTATTTTCTGTGAAACATCAGGATCGTGCCAAAAATAGGGCATCAGTAAGATTGGCTGAATGAGTCAAAGGCCTGCGCGGACCAGTCCAATTAGAACACCTCTGGCTAAAAGCCAGAATGAATGAAAGGGTTCATTCCTGGGCGTAGATGCAGTACTGGGACTGAAAATCTGCCCCAAACCTCGAGGTCGACGTTGACTCCACCCGCAGCGGCGGGGCCGTGGTCACGTGACCCGGGCCTCCCCTTCCTTGGTCGCCTGGGCCTGCCTGCGCCTGCGCATTACTCCGAGACGGCGGACCTACGCCAGTGACAGCTTCCGGTTTGGTTTCTCCGCCTCCTGTTTGGCTAGAGCTGTCGGGGCTCGGTGGCGGCCGCATCGGGGTGGAGGGGGTAGGGCGTGGTGAGGTGAGGTGAGTGCCGTAGTGGGGTTCCCTGGAGCCATGGCCTGCTCCATTGTCCAGTTCTGCTACTTCCAGGACCTCCAGGCCGCCCGGGACTTCCTCTTTCCTCACCTCCGGGAGGAGCTCCCCAGCGGCGCCGTGCGGAGGGACCCCAGTAAGTGCCTCTAGCCTCGTCGTCCCTTCCTCGGCCTCTGCTCGACGGGTTCGGGTCTCCTCGCTCTGCGCCTCCTGCCTCTGCCCACTGGACCCTCAGTTCTCCCCGTGCCTCCCTTCCGCACCGGGATGACCCCCTGCCCCCCTCGTCCTAAAGCTCCATTTGTGTTGTCTTCCTCTCGACCCAGCTTTTCTCCTCAGCCCCTCTGATTCCTGGCCAAAAACTGCGTCTTGCTTCCTCTCGGCTCTGCCTATCACCGCTTCCTCCCTTCCCCCCGCCCCCCACATTACTAGCTTTCTCTCTGAGCATCTTCTCCGTCTCCCCATCTTCAGCCTGGGGTCGTACCCTATTTCGTGTTGCCTGCTCCGTGATCGCATCCTCCCTGTTCCTTGCCATATGTCAGCGCTCCACTCAGATATTGCCCCAGCGCCCACTCTCTTCCATCCCGGGGACTGTGGCCTTCTGCCACCTCCTCTTCCGAAAGTGTTCATCATCCCCCCACACTCTCCCTTCTTCCATCCGCGTTTCCCCCATTCAGATTTTGAGAACAAATGGCTGACAAATGAGTGTCCCCTTGAGGTGGTAAGACTCTCTCAAAGAAGGAAAATAACCTGTCAGGAAGTGAGCGAGAATCTACATTGGGAACCAAAATTACAGTGACACAGCCAAGAAAGGTTAATTTGCTTTATTGCGATGAGAAGCCTTCTACCTATTTTTATCATCAAAGTGTTAAATAAGCCCTTCCCCACATAGTATAAAGTTCCAGGGTTGGTTAATTAGACACTACATAGTTTCTCAGAATTTCCTACATTTCATCTTTTGAAAAGGTGTGCCTTTTTTTATTTTTGCATTTCCAACATGAAACACATTTGGCTTTGTAGTACAGTGCTCTCACTTTGTGCTATACTGGAATGGTGATATAAGGCCACTAAGCTCCTTTCTCTTTTTTTAAATTTAGAAGATATCAAATCAAACCTGTCTGTGAATGATTACATGCTCTGTGCCAGTCATTGGTGCTACGAAACAAATAAGGCCTCTAGGAACTTATGTTGTACAGACAAGTCATTAGCTGCCATTCTCTGTGATTGAGATATATGTGAGGCACTTTGTTGAAGTGGTGATGATACTTAAGCCTACCTTTGAAGTACTAGTTGGAGGAATAAAGGAGTGGTAGTAGCATGTGCAGAGGAAGGGAGGCCTGACATGGCATGGTATTTAGAGAACTAAGAAAAGCTAAATGGCTGGAGAGGAGGATGTGAGGGGAAGAGTTGGGGCAGTAAGGCAGTAATAGTAAGAAGGAGGTAGATCATGAGAAGACTTGTGAAAGTTGTGGCATTTCTCTGAAAGTTTAAGCAGAGAAATGACTGTCAGATTTGTACTTAATGTAATCAACATTTGTTGAACACCTGCAATATGCTTTGATAGCAAAGTGGAGGAGAGATTGGAAGAAGGAAAATGGATTGGGAGGCTCTTCCAGTAGTCCAAGCAAGAAATGTTGTGAGCTTGAACTAACAGCCTTAGCAGGATGAAAATGATGGACTAGATTAGAAAGATGTGAAGGAGTTAGAATCTGCAGGTGATGGGCATTGTAACTAGTAAGTGAGAGGGAGTTTAGGAAGCCTTTGGCTTGTGGTTTGGGCAAGTGTATGTAATAAGGTAATGAAGGATACAGGTTTTCAACCTTTTGCATTTTAAATGTTTATGGTATGTCCAAGTAAGGACATCTGATTGAACACCAGATTTAGATAATCTAAACAGTAGGGAGTAATGGGCCAGAGACGTTATTTGGGGAACTGACAGCAAAAAGCATTAATTCAGTCTCAATTATGTATGTTGTGAAATGCACTGAGTAGTGAAGCTGTAAGCCTAGAGGAGCTCTGGTGTTTGTTTAAAAGTCAAGTAGAGGTTACTGAGAAGAAAACCAAGAAGGAGTAAAAGAAAGAGGAAGATCAGGTGAGAGAAGACCCTCGGAGCTGAGGAAGGTGAGAACTTGATGAAGGTGAGGAATAATCAGCAGTTTTGCAAATGCAGCAGGGGTCAGGTAAGATAAGGGTAGAAAAGTGCTCACTGGTTTTGGGAAAGTGGAGGTAACTTGGACCTTAGGACAGTTTCAATGGGATAGTGGAGGCAGAAATCATATTTATAGGATAATGGGTTAAAAAGTGAAGTATACTATTACAAGGAGCTTGACTGTGAAGGATAGTAGATGGAGGATTGTAGATAGGTAATGTAGAAAAAGGGAACACATTTTCTTTATCTCTCTTCCAGTCCCCTGGTCCAGGCAACCATCTTTTCTCAACCTGCACTATAAGTGTCTTCTTCTAGCATATCTTCCTGCTTTCGCTCTTGGTTTCTCATAGTAATTCTCAACAGTAGTTAGATTGAGCTTTTAAGACATAATTTACATCATAACATTGCCTTTTTAGTTTTTTATTGCCTCTGTAGTTTTTTATTGCACTTAACATAAAATACAAAGTTCTTACATGGTGTATAAGGCCCTTGAGGCTCTGCCTCCTGCCGCTTCTTGGATCTTATACACCCCTCGCCTTATATCTTATGCTTCAGACACTCTTTGTTGTTAAACCAGCCAAGCACATTTGTGGCTGAGGCTTTTGCCCTCACTGTTGTCTGTGCCTTGGATGCTTTTTGCAGATCTTTGCATTCTAGCTGCATCTTGTCATTCAAGTCTCAGCTTAAATGTCAACTCAGGGCAGCCTTTTCTAACCACCTGATCTAAAGTAGTCAATACGACCCCCTTGCTCTTGTTATTCTCAATCATATCATCCTATTTATTTTCATCGTTATATCTATACTGACCAGTATGGTAACCTCTAGGGGCATGTGGTGATTGAATCTTTGAAATATGTCCAGTGTAACCCAGGAACTGAATTTTTAAAATTTGAGTGAATTTTAATTAATTTAAATTTAAGTAGCCAAATGTGGCTAATGGCTATAATATAGTATGGCACAGTTATAGGTGTTAAAACTCAGGTACATACAGATTGAATACTTGTCCAAGTTACACAGGCAGTTGGGGATATAAATACACCCCAAACATCTAGATCAATTTGCACTATACCTATAGATTTACAAATATGGTTTAATGTATTGCTTTTCTAAATCAAATTCTTAAGTTTATGTATGTTAGCATTATTGTGGCTATGATCAATTCATGTAGAAAATGAACAGAATGGACCTCTTCACCAATGAGCCCCTTTGCAAAACCTATACAGATGGTCTCAGACTTATGATGGTTTGACTTTTGATTTTTTAGCTTTACAGTGGTGTGAAAGCAGTGTGTACTTTGTAGAAACCATACTTCAAATTTTGCACTTTGATCTTTTCTGGAGCTAGTGATACATTGGGTGACATTGGGTGAGATACTCATTTGTGATACTGGGTAGCAGCAGCAAGTATGAGCAGCTGTACTCTACAGTGCCCTGCATTCAAGAAATTACATGAGATATTTTCAATACTTTATTATAAAATAGACTTCAGGTTAGAAGATTTTGCCTAACTGTAGGCTAACGTAAGTGTTCTGAGCACATTTAAGATAGGCTAGGCCAAGCTGTAATAAAGTTTTGAACATAAACTTTTGTTATAGTAGTTTTTTTTTTTTAATTTCACTCAGGCTGGAGTGCAGTGATACTGGAACCTCTGCCTCCCTAGTTCAAGCAATTCTCCTGCCTCAGCCTCTCGATTAGCTGGGATTATAGGCATGTGCCACCACGCCGGCTAATTTTTGTATTTTTAGTAGAGACAGGGTTTCATCATGTTGGCCAGGCTGGTCTCAAACTCCTAACCTCATGATCCGCCCTTTGTGGCCTCCCAAAGTGCTGGGATTACAAGCATTAGCCACTGTGCCCAGCCTACATTGGAATTTTACAGAGAAAAAAAATGAAATTGCCGGAGTAGGTAAATAGGACCTGACTTAAACTGCTGATGGTATTTGCCTTTGCTTTTCTATACTTTATTAATGTTATTAATGTTTATTGGGAAGCAGAAATGATCTTAAATTTTTTTAGCTGATATAGTTTTAATTTCTTAAACCAGCTCATCTCTAGAGGATATGTAAAAACAAAAACAAAAAATTACTTGTGAATTATAGAGGTGTATCAGTTGGTTTAAAAGTACTTTTATTTTAATGTAGACAGCTGCTAGAAATAGTAATATCACTCTGCTCTATGTTTGAATTATCCAAGTATGACTTTATGTTACTTTGTATATTTAATTATGAAAGAAGACTGTCTTCTATACCTTTAAAAGATGGTGAACCCTGTGGGGCACGGTGGCTCATGCCTGTAATCCCAGGACTTTTGGAGGCTGAGGCAGGCGGTTCACGAGGTCAAGAGATTGATACCATCCTGGCCAACACGGTGAAACCCCATCTCTACTAAAAATACAAAAATTAGCTGGGCGTGGTGGCACACGCCTGTAGTCCCAGCTACTCAGGAGGCTGAGGCGGAATAATCGCTTGAACCCTGGAGGCAGAGGTTGCAGTGAGCCGAGATTGCGCCACTGCGCTCCTGCCTGGCAACAGAGCAAGACTGCATCCCCCCCACCGTGCCCCTGCCAAAAAAAAAAGATGCTGAACCCTACCCTTTCCCAATGTTTATGTTAATGACAACTATTAATAATTGTTTTTATAAAGTAAATACTATCTACTCAAGACATGAAGTCTGGTCTTACTGCTTTGTGGCTTGTTTTGTTTTTAGAGACAGGGTCTTGCTGTGTTGCCCAGGCTGGAGTGCAGTGGTGTGAGCATAGCTCACTGCAGCCTCAAACTCCTGGATTCAAGAGATCCTCCCACCTCAGTCTCCTGTGTTGCTAGGACTACAATGTGTATCACCATGCCCAGATAATTTTTTTAGTTCTTGTTGAGATGAGGTCTTGCTGTGTTGCCCAAGCTGGTCTTGAATTCCTGAGCTCAAGTCTTCCGTCTGGCCTCCCATAGTGCTGGAATTATAAGCATGAGCCACTGTCCCTGGCTTATTACAGATGGGTAGAGTATAGGTCCCCACTTTATGGGTTCCCATTTAACCTATAGTGATGCAGTTTCCAATGACTAGACCAGAATTTTCTGAAATTTACAGTTGAGTTGGGCAAAAATATAAATAAATAAATAGAATGGGAGAGCCAGAATACTTGGAGATAATTTGGGTATTATAATATTGTGGATTTCTTGATTTACCTAATAGTAAAATAATTTCTTGTTGACATACTAAAATTGTAGAACAGCTTTCCTTCTTGCCTCTTTTACCAAACCGAATATAAAGCATGTAGGGAATTATGTTGAATATATCAATTCAAGTCATGTTTTTAAGCAGTCTCTGAGAAAAGTGTGCTTTATTTAGGATAATCTAAAATCATAGAATCACTTTGCATAACAGGATATCACAAAATGTATAAAATACTGTTTTTTTATATGTAGTGAAAATATTTTCTCTAGTTTGAGATCATACTAGGAGAGAAAAATAATCTAAAAATAGAACATTTATAGAGATTTCAGAAATATAGAGTTACTGGGTTTCTTTAAAATTGGAAGAGGATTATACAGATAAAATTTTATCAATGAGGAAATTGAGATTTGAGTGTTCTTTAATTTCTTCATTCAGCTAATATTTGTTGAGCATCTACTATGTTCTAAACACAAAATGAGTTTAAACATAAAGAAAATAAGTCCCTCAAGGAATTTTCAACCCACAAAAGAAGACACATATTGAAACAATTGTTATGCTATGATATGGCACTTGATGGGGAAGAATGAAGGAGTATTGGTTTAGTCTATACAGGAAACCCAGGAAAATCTTCATATAGGAAGTGATATTTTCACATTAATAGTTTAAAGATGTCCATCAGGTGGAGAGAAAATAGGTAACGGATGTGAAACACTATAGGAGTCAGAAAGCTGCAAATAGTAAATTGTGGTAGGAGGGTGGGATGTGCTAAGAGGTGAAATTGAAGAGGTTGTTAAAGAAGTTTAGATTTTATTTAGTAGCAGGGCCTTTAGATTGAAGTAAGAAGAGTATCTTGGGATCATGGAAATTTACCAAAGGTTACTTGGGAACAGATGATTTTAAGTGAATTGTTTTTCACATGTGCCTGTGAAAGTGCCTACTTTCTCACCCCACCTTCTCCCACTTTACCTCTCACACGTTTCTAATCTTATTATAGTAAGTTCCTTCAAGGTGTAAAAGAAATCTCCCCTTTAATCGAAGTGCCATAAATTCCTCCATTCATTTTATTTTAAGTTTTCCAAATAAATTTTACTTTTTAATTATCAAAATTTATGATATAGGCCGGGCACGGTGGCTCATGCCTTTAATCTCAGCACTTTGGGAGGCTGAGGCGAGCAGATCACGACGTCAAGAGGTCAAGACCACGGTGAAACCCCATGTCTACTAAAAAACACAAAAATTAGCTGGGTGTGGTAGCGTGCACCTGTGGTCCCAGCTACTCAGGAGGCTGAGGCAGAAGAATTGCTTGAACCCGGGAGGCGGAGGTTGTAGTGAGCCGAGATTGCGCCACTGCACCCCAGCCTGGCACCTGGCAACAGAGCAAGATTCTGTCTCAAAAAAATTATATATTTACATCATTTTCCTTATTTATCTGCTTATAATAATTGCAATAAGTCAAGCTAGAAGAAAAATGTTAATACTTAAGAGCCTTATCACAGGAAAGTGTTTTCTCAATTCATATCCTTTTTTGCAGAGACAGTTTTGTACTGCCAATAATGAAAGTCTGTGTTTATTAGAATAGGATTCTATGGAGGAAGTAGAATAAAATAAGTTCAAGGAGAATAAAGCACTTGTAAAAACTGTTGAGAAGATCAGCATATTTTTTTAATGGATGTTGGTAGATATCATTTCTCTATAGTGTTAGAATCCACTCAGTTTTAAAAAATAATAGTATTATTTTTAAATGTACATATTTATAGTATAACAGAAATTACATATTTTTTTGCAAGGGAAACTACTAAAAAACTCTTTGGGGGCATATATGAGCAAAAAGTTTGAATTCTCCTGTAGGGCTCAGTGATTCCCAATCAATCTCTCTCTCTCTCTCTCTCTCCCACGCGCCCACGCGCCCCGCCAGGGGGGCGGGGGGCGGGGGCGGCGCGGCCCGGGGGCGCGCGCGGGCGCGCGCGCCCGGGGGGGCGGGGGAGAGCGAGAGAGAGAGAGAGAGAGAGAGAGAGAGAGAGAGAATAAACTCTTAAGTTTTTCCCTGTGTGTGAAATCTTCCATTTAAGAGTCTCTA